>JAVTVY010032498.1:0-14288 GCA_036873755.1 Hanleya hanleyi
TTTCGATCTCACCCCCACCTTAGACAACGATGTGATTTGCGACGCTGGGTTTGACAACATTATTCAAATCGATAGAAGCCGTAACGTCCTGTGTGACTTTGCCACCTAGCATGGATACAGACCAGATACGCACAGTGCTGGAGAATGACACAGGAATACGTATGGTCTTTCAAGGAGTGTTCGCCCGAGATATGTTCCCATTAGACCGTGTGTATCCTGCTGCTTACGTCCTGAATTCAGACCCGATGAATCGGCTCGATCAACACTGGGTGGCCGTGTACTTGACAGAAGAGCGGGGCGAATACTTTGACCCGTACGGCCTACCATCCCTGCATTCCGATTTAACAGACTTCATGGATCAAGGCACAGAGACGTGGTGTTGGAATACCAAAACGTTGCAAAGCCTAACCAGTAATGTGTGCGGACAATATTGCTTGTTTTATCTGTACCATCGATGTCGGGGACATTCCATGCAGACGATCGTCCACATGTTTGACGACTACCCCAAAGCCTAGGACCGTGATGTACTCGTATATGACTGGGCTGCCGTTCATTTCAATGTACAAGTTCCGTTCTGGGCTTAAATTTTTTAACGTAAAGCCCCCTGTTCCGGGCTTCAGTTTTTTCACGTGGTTGCTCTCACGTTGTTGATGTTCACTGAATATAAAAATGAGATCTCAAAACTCTGTGTTGCGTGTTTTCTGTGTGAGCATAATGCCCAAAGTGGGACATGTGTGGATTCAGTCCATGAATGGCTTGAGAAGAGTAGCCAATCAGTGGCCTAGGATGGGGCCAAATGTAACCTATCAATGCCCAGAAAACCAACATAGGCGTTAAGGCCTTGATATAACCTGCCCGGAGGATGGTTAGTACGAATTTTTCCCTTGCGGTGTTATTGTTCAATACACAACTTCGTGAAAACCCAAGTGAAGTCCGAATGTTTTATTAAGGTGAACAAGTAACTTGAACAAGAATGTATATACAAGTATGTACAAGTATATAAGACTGGTGCAAACAAAAAATAAGGTGAACACGTATGTATATATAGAGAATATGCGAAGTAACAGTGGAGTGTACACAGACAAATTCATAGAACTGACTTAATGTATACAGAGTAAATATTCAAAGGAATGAAGTATAGTTCACAATTAGACAGATTCATTGAACTGGTGTTATGTGGATATAGAGTAACTCGATTTCACTTAGAGTCCAAATATCTATGTTCACAAATTCACAAGTACGGATATAGTTCACTGACGTCACCGAGACAATTTTTGTAGTATTCACCAGTTCACAAGTCCAGGTACGTAGTACTGACCCCATCGGGAAGGACTTGCCGTTTCGGATAAAAGAAGGTGAAAGCATCTCGTTGCTGGACGTACGAACGCATTTGATGAGCCTCCACACGAAAGCCTCGATTGGTCCCACTAGCACTGACGCGGTTTTGAAGTACGTCCAGGTAGAGGGTTTTGTTAATGGTGGGGTCCCGTCGATTGACCCCCTTGCAGCTGAACTTGTGTTGGTCTCCACCGTAACAATAGTAGGTTTTGGATGAGAGGGCTATCATGGCATCACCACTCCATTCCAACTTGAATAGGCCTGGAGTGCGTTTATCGTGGTTGTAATGGTCGCGTCGAGGCAGCCATTGATACCGTTCCGCTTCATACTGGACTCGTAGTTCCGGTTTCACAAGTGACTCCCAGTCTGCATTAGAGACACCCATGTAGGTGGAATGTGTGTCCATTTCTATCAACTGCCAATCGCTCTGGTCGAAATACACGTGTATAAATCATAGAGGAACTCCAACATGCGGAGTGTGGCCATCTGGTACACCATACACCCGATTTGGAGGGGTAAGTTGTAGTGCGTGGTCTTTTTGGCAGAGGTAACCTCGTAGGTATCATCATCGATGACGTCGACGGAACGACACAGTGGAGAGTTGATTTTTGCTCGCGCTTGTTTCGTAGTGCATATATTCACGGTGACGTGTCGGGCTTGATTCGTTACAGTTTTGCCATAAAAACTGTTCCCTGCGAGTTTCCAGGACTCAGCGATAATGGCCTTACTGGGATCCTTATCTCCTTGACGACGAGCGGCCGTTACGGTGTCAGCGACGCCGGAAAAACAGGCATTGGGTACATACTGCATGACTTGATAGACTCAGTGTGACCTCGAGACCGTGGCTCATGTACCAGCGCAGAAGTGGTGTGCCCAGTAAGATTTTTTCAGCCCACATACTGCCGCGGTTGTTTAAGTACTTCATGCTCCTCGGCGTAGGCCCCCACGGCGTCTCCAATATCAGCTCGACTCACCAGCGTGTTTTTAAAAATGGGTGGGCACTATGCAAACTGTGGCTTCAGGGCGTAGGGGACATGCAGGTCACATTCTATAAACCCGTACAGGGTGTCCGTACGCACGGCTTCAAGGATCTGTGGCGTGGTGAGAATACGACGACGACTGAGCGGGTACTCGTGCTCTTTCAGGAAATTACGTAAGTGTGGGAGGACCTGGCACATGGTATGGAATTCGCATTCCCACATTTCTATCAGATGATACCCCAACTCTTTAATATACTCAGCATTGTCCACCACTTCCGCCTGTAGTTGTTTTGCTGTTTTTCCACGGCGATCGTTGTAGCGACCGTGGGAGAACTTGCAATCGTGCCCGTGCCAATAGCACCCGTAAAACTGAAACACTGTAGGCGTTCCATTCACCAGGGCAAACCCATCGACAGGCAGTCGGCGATCTCCTACTCGCTTCTCTGTGGCGTTGGATTTATGGCGGATAGAAATGCCGCGTCGATGGGCTTCCCAGTCCAGCCACTGGTCGGCGATATGTCTGTGGGACCGTTGTGGTTTGAAATGCTGGCCTTCCGCTAACCACCGCGTATAGTGACTGCTTGGCATGGGCTGAGCAATGGCCCATAAATACAGTGCATTCGCATCAAAGCCGATGATTTTGTCGCACACTTTCCCACCTGGAATGGTCGTCACATCTTTCTCGTGGTACCGGTGAAATATGAGGCTTGGCCCGCCCACAATGTTATCTCGCAAACAATCATGCATATCCTCATCTTTTTGTTGAATGAGCGAAAAGTAAGTAGAACAGTCTTGAAAGAGATACCGAAGAGCCAGGCCAGGTAAACTCAAACACTCTTTGAATATGTCGACGTGCATTTGGTTGCGAAATAGTTGCGCCATTTTCTCGGCCGCTTCGAGGAAGGGGACGACATCCAGATTGTTGTAATATACCAGAAAATCTCGTAAGGTCTCCATCTGTTGGTCGTTCCATACCTGTTGCAGTTCCCGGTACACGTCTTCAGAACATTCTTCTTGCTTTAAATCATAGAAAAAAGCGTCCCGGGATGGTAATTCTGTTTCCTCCAAGCGGTCGAGTGTCGACATGTAAGTGTAAGGGAACCTCCCTTTGGATTGTTCACAGTCATAGGCCTTCACCCACTGCGCATAACTATAATTGGGCGCCAAATAATTTCGAACATCCAGGAAATTCAGTGACGTGGTAGTAAGCGCCATTTGATTATTAATATTTTTGATCACACTCTTGACTTCACCGGACTGTGCCAAATAAGGTACAAAAACTCCTTCACCATGTTGAGGTCGTAACGTCCAGAATTAAACCCGAGCACGGGTAACTGAGTCAGGTACTGCACGAACCGGGCTTTCAGTTTTTCCGCATACACATTCGGTAGGGGTACATCTTGTGAACGAATCTCTCTTTCGGCCTCGCCACTTTTCTCCTCTTCCTCCGACTCACTTTCTTCGCTGTAACTGAACGACATACCCGGCTCGGGAATTCGATCATCGAGTTCGTCCAGAACATCCCGGAACTTGACTACCAACAGTTCCGTACTGCGCGCGCTGACAGCCTCTAAATACCCCATCATCCGCGTAATCAGGTCATGGGGGTCACCGGTCGATACGAAACATACAGGGGCAGCGTCATAGGCGGGCACGTTGGTTGAAATGCTGACACTCAGCGGGACATGACGCTGTGTCCACTACGTTTTGGTTGAGGTAGTGTCCATCGGTTCCAAAATCGCTTCAAAGTCATAGCATGCCCGATAGGGAAAATAACGGTACTCTTCCGCCACCACAACACCCTCATCAGCTAGTTCTTCAAAGAAGGTAGGTGTATTGTGGTAAACACAGCCAGGAAATTTCCGTTTCACAGCGTTCGTACAGATTTTCTCGTGCTTATGTAGGTCCCCGGAGTGTTTGAACACCCGCTGGCATTGCGTACAGCTGTAGGATTGGGCGAAGAGGCTCATATCAGGGAAAAGTGACTGACTCCACCATAGTCGTAGACGTTCATCTTCATCGTGGACGCGTACCGTTCTGAAGAGCGATGCACCAATTCAGCGACAAATTCAGGGTTCTCCTCGCCTTCCCGTAGTAATCGATAGACAAAGATATTCACCTTGAAGAGGGATTCGACGACATCCAAATGTTTGAAGGGGACACCCCGGAAGTGCCGCGCGTCCATGTCTTGTTCCTGTAAATACTGTTTCCAATAACCATTGGCCACTTTGTCACAAGCCCGAGGATCACACTGGTCCAAATGTACAGCCAAACAGCGAAACAAGCATTTCCGGTCTTTGTAGGGTCCATGTGCTCTGCCCGCTAACGCATACATGCCGTTTCGTCGACCCAACCAAGTCGGGAGAATGACAGGAGCACCGATCGGATGATTCCGTAATTTCGTCACATAGAATGTGACGTTGGTAACGATTTCCACCAACCATTTCGTGGTCGGTCGCTGTAGGCGGGCCCGTTCCAACGGGTCTAATGTAGTGAGTTGCTCGACCACCGGCTCCAGGGAAATAGCATCCGTCACCGTGAAGGGCTGGTGAAATACATGATTGTTGTTGCTCGGATAGAAATAGCGTAGTTGATTGGTCTCATTGTGCCGAAGAATGTAGCCAAAAGTCATATTGACCCGAAACGACGTGGCTTGGTCGTTGAAAATACGCTCCACGTAGGACGGAAGATGTATCAGCTCCACCAGTGGAAAATTGTACAAATCCAGTATGGGCCGTTGGCAGTGAAAGCAATGGCGAATGGTGTTCCAATGTAGCCGGTATATGGCACTCACGGACTGGTCTTGTTGTAATGCATCATCGGCAGGCACCGCGGGATCTCCTGGAAAATGTTGTTCTGGTCTCATATTATTGACGTCTCGGCACAGGGGAGATGTTGAACGATCACGATTCATACTGGCAGTTCACTCCTGTAATATAGCAGAGTTTGTCTGAATCAAGAATTTTTAACTTATTTCATATAATTTGGAGGCGCAAGGTCAATAGGGCTCGAAATGCGCTTTTATACTACTAAAATGACCTCTGTGACCGCCCCTCTGCATATTGCGCCGCAAGGTCAATAGGGCTCGAAATACGCTTTTATACTACTAAATGCGGATGCCCGGATGTAACTACTGATTTTATTTGTTTGGTCAAGAGGAAAAATATAAGTGGCTACATTATAAAATTATTAATGGGATATTAACAACGAATATTAGTGCCAATAGATTAGGTGCTAGTGTCAGTAAAACACGTACCTTTTGCAAGGAGTTACAGAAATGGTAATTCATCTATTCTGAGAATATAGAGTAATAAACCAGTAGGAGAGAAGTGGAAGATTGGTTGATAAATGCTGGAATAAAAACACAGTTTACTCCAGAGAAGGTAAAATTGCGATTAGTCGGTCAAAATAATAAAAAAAAATTAGATTATCTACTCATAGAGACAAAATACTATAGTTATGAAATGAAAGCCTGTAATCAAATTCCACATATACATAGCATATTTAAACAATTAAAATATACTTACAATACTGATAGATTCATTAGATATAAAAATGGAGAGCAAAGAATATTTGACCAATATTAGTCCACTCTCCACCTTTTCTTGGTAGCTTTCAGAATAAAATGTATGTTATACGCATTGTACGTTTCTTTCAAATTTGAATTAGTATAATGATTTACAGCAATAGAAATGATTATTTTTATTAAAAAGAAGTAAAAGTAGAAATGATTAATTTCAAATAATACAATATTATTTCATTAATATATATTAATTATTACATATTATTATAATATTATATTATTAATTATTTCATTATTTGAACTGCTATATATATGGTGGTTGAAACTGTAGTAAACGATAGGGTATGTTTATATTATTTGAACACATATGGTATCGCTAAAGTTAACGATAAAATAAGTTTATTTTATTAATCGAACAAACATTACCATTGTGGCTCGTCGAGTTGTATTCTGCGTCATCTTCTGAGTTCATGCTGCGAGTGTTTCCAATTGCGTAACCCACAAAATTATAATATATTGAAGGGTAGACCAATCTGACGTCGGCTGGTGTCAAAGTCAGATTGGTCTCCCCTTGACCATGCCGGGGAACTGATTTCATTCTGTAAATTTTTTTTTTGGGGGGGGGGGTGAGTTGTAGTCCGTATGGAGATTTGTAAACTGTTATAAGATAAATATATATGTTCCATCTAGTTGATAAATAGGGATGGTAAACGCCCGAGATAACTGAATAGTAAGATATTCGTGGGTTCAACACAAATCCGTGTTCGCAACACGCTTGCTGGTGCATGTTTTAATAGACAATTGTGTGACGTCATCATTTTAGCTAAATTACGCTGTTCCAACCGGCTGTATGTAGTGATAATAAATTGCCGTTTGTATCTATTTACAGGTAATGTAAACCTTACATTCGTGCATCATATTATTCTAGAATGCATTGTGAACATTTTGAGATAAGTTGAGACGTACGGGTAAAAGAGATCTTGTCTGTTTAGTGAATTGTTGGATGATGTCGTCTGCCATTTGTGTTCATATGGCGTGCCGTGAGCCATGCGCGAGGCATGGTGTAGTATAGACTTGTAAAATTCTTGTTGATAAAGTCAATGAGTGATTTTGAGCGACAAACTCTAGCGACAAACTCTATGAATAGTAAGATCGTAGGCATATGGTGTACGGAAATTTCATGATGTAGCGAGGATGTGTAACGTAGAACAAATGTATGGTGTCCCATTCCGTGTTCCTTGTCAAGTTGCTGGGAAAATACCCCGGACTGACTGCATATGTGGAGAATTACTCGAGCTTTATATTTCATGAGCTGCTTTGAGAAAAGACGTGAAATTTGCATTTATAAATGGTCCAAAACCGGCAGTGCACGTCCATGCAATCGCGCGAATGAAATCACCCGCTACATTGTAGCAATCTAAAAATAGAGGTGTTTGTTGACATAAAAAACAGCTTATCCATGTAGAGGATGTTCGAGTTTCACGAGAAAATTCTGCCAAATATAAATGCCTACCTATAGATACTAAAATTGGCCGCTAAAAGTTTCCATAATATAGGGAAATAACTGTGATGTTATAACTGTGACACGTTCTCCTAAAGACCTAAGCTGAAAGAAAAAATTCCGGAGGGGGGGGGGGTATTTCCTAGCATAGATATTATTAAAATATATATATTACATACGTGTAAGGCGTTGATTGGTGTTACTCAGTGATACTGGTCAATGATACTGATCAGGCAGATGATTACAGACAGGCAGTGATCAGGTAGGCAGGGAGGTCCGTTAGGCAGGCAGTGGTCAGGTAGGCAGGCGGGCAGGAAAGTCGGTGAGGCAGGCAGTGGTCAGGTAGGCAGGCGGGCAGGAAAGTCGGTTAGGCAGGCAGTGGTCCGGTAGGCAGGCTGGTCCGTTAGGCAGGCAGGCTGGAGGCTGGCAGTGGTGAGGTCGATAGCTTCGGATGGTCAGTGAAAATGTTGGTACCGACTTGAAAACGGACCCCTTTTTATAGCGAAAAACTTGGCACTGAGCCAATTGGCTCCCAGCCAATTGGATGCCTGCCAACAGCACCTGATGTTGGCACTGGGCCAATACCCGACCTTATCTAAAACATGGCAATTCCAGCCAATTGATGTGCCAACGGAAATCCGGATGCTGGGTATCCAGCCAATGTTGATGCAATCCATAACATGTCAGTACATGCCTTGAGCTGCATGCCCCCTGTGCGGATGCAAGAGTTACCTCCCCCGACAAAATGTGAGGTTTTCGGGGTTTTCTATACTACTGATGAGAGACGCCTAAAACGATGTTAAAAGGGTTACCTATAGGCTTTATTATTATGAGAAGGCAAATAAGTTATTCCATGTTTTTATTTGATGTATAAGCTGTATGGAGACTCCGCGCTTTCTTTAGTGAAAAGAGAAATGTGGAAATATATCGAAAAAAACATAAATGCATTTCACAAGCTGTTGTCAGTACGAGTTGGATATTTCTCTCCACATACAGGCTCAGGACATACTATATGTTATTAATCGATTGTTTTCGTATTGCCTTCGTATTGACCTGAGGGTCGCCGTATTGGCCCGAGGCCGCAGGCCGAGGGCCAATACGGCCACCCGAAGGTCAATACTAAGGCTATACGAAAACAATCGATTCATAATATTTTTATTAATTGACATTTACTGGCCGTGTTCTTGTTTTTCCGAGCTTGAGTGGCAGCATCCGTTTCTTGATCTGTAACAGGTTTATATCGTATCCACATATCTCCTCAAGCTCTAAAATTCCACCCACGAACCCTTGAATAACACGCTCTGCGCTCGCCATCGCGTTGAACATACAACACTGCTGTGATCTGTTTCTCCATGCAGTCGTCGGTCCTTACTGCTAGTTACGGCTGCACTCGTTGACCTCGGCCAATACAACATTCAACCCGGCCAATACAGCTTTCAACTCGGCCAATACAAGTTCGACATGACGTATGGACAGGCCGTTTTACACTGTATTCGGGTAATAACATACACAGTCAATTAATAATATCGTACATTGCTGAGCATGCATTATTTACTAACAAATATGGCAATTGAATTTCTAGGAACCTAAAAAGTACTATTATGCCGCTTATGCTCCATGTAAGTTTCATTCGATACACAAATATAGTACTTTTGTTATTTGCAGAATATTCCGCCCAGGAAAGGCAACGGTGAGTTGATAAATACTGGAAGAAAGCAAGTTATTTTGATAGCATAAGTTTGTGACTGGGTTCAGATATTGTCTATTCCAAACTTCGCTTGTAAAGAACAGCGAAAAATATATGTGTTTGAAGAAGGCTAATAAAAATGTATGAATTAGTGTATGGAGCCCGACACACACGATAAAACATTCTTTGACAAATATCTCAATATATCTGGAAGACATTTTGCCGCACTTTATTCAGACGAAGGAACGAAGGATGACAAGGTATTAAACCTATCTAATCTAGATATTTTGGATTACTGCATTACTTCATTATTTCTTGATGCTTCCGTTAGCCGTAACAGAAGGCTTAGCTCTATATATTGCTCTTCTCTAATGATATATTGTGATTCCTACTATATTGTCGCGTTACAAGTATTACAGGTTGGGAGCCCTCGTGGCCGAGTGGTATAAGGGGCTCCGCTAGTGACCGCTAGCCTCACACCGCTGAACCGGCACGGGTTCGAGCCCAGCTAGTCCATGTATGAAAGTCGGTCAGTTACTTACCGAAGGGCGGTGGTTCTCTCCGGGTACTCCGTCTTCCTGCACCAACCAAACTGACTGTCACTATATGAGTGAAACAAACTTGAGTGTGACATTAAGCCAAATTCCCTCCCTCCCTATATATATACTGGTTGATTTCTTCGCTCCTGTCTTGCCATGCAGAGTGAGAGCACTTAGAATGTTTGTTTCTTCGAGGCTTAGTAATGGGTTCAATATAGACTAGCGTGTTTTCCTGACGACGATACCGCTCACCAATCTCCAATATACACTGCAAAAATTTTGAGTAAAGGTTTACTTGATTACTGTTAACATATATTTATATAGGTAGATGATAAAACTAGATATGTAAACATAACCCATTTAATGTAGATAGGCATATATTTATGTAAACGTTAAACTGAAGTACGTAAACATTTGCTTAGTCAGTAATCTAATATGGAACACGGTAAATTTGTCTACTTAATTTAGTGAACATTTCCATGCAAAGTTATACTTGTGAAAATTTGTCTACTTAATGTAGTGAACGTTTTCATGCAAAGTTATACTTATGTAAATTTGTCTATACTTAATTTAGTGAACATTTGCAGGCTAAGTTATACTTATGGAAATTTGACTACTTAATGTAGTGAAGATTTCCATGTAAAGTTATACTTGTGGAAATTTGCCTATACTGAATGTAGTTACCGGTAACTTTTTCCTGTAAAGTTTTAGTTATGGAATTTGTTATGTTTCGCAAAAGAGAACATGAAATAAAAAAAAATACACATCTATGTGTGTCGTTGTATATTTATTGTGCGGTTGGGGAGGGAGCACATATCATATGGTTATAATAGGGCAGCAAACATAATTTGAGTGTGAATGGAACGATGTGCTCACGCGGAGGACTTCTTCAACGCTCAGCTAGTGGTTAAAAGCACGGGAGACTACTCGAGTGTCTGGAGATGGCGCTGTCGTCTGCAGAGGGCGCTGTCGTCTGCAGCGTTTGTACGCCGCCGGGAGGAAACGAGAGACGAAGGGGCTGTGCAGGTAAATTAGGCTGTAAATTTCTGGATTTCACAACAAGCATTATAATTTAACGCCTGAAATTACTTCTGTAATGTTCTTTAATATATTATGCATGTATCAAACTGTATTTATGATCTGCAAGTGTTAAACAAACGAAGATGACAAAGGGTTCAATTCCAGTTTACATGGTCCATGTGGTCACTGATGGAAATCACTTCGGTCAGAGGTACATCTGGGCTGAATAATGTTCCGCGACGAAACCTGTTTTGTAGCAAACGCTCACGTAACTTACGAGTGAGCAACAATTTTGGTTTTGACATGTTAGGCTGGGGCGAATTAAATTTCTGCCATTTTGTGACATTGGTGACGGTGTCTCGTCAAATTATGAAGGGCCGCCAATGGTGACGCTATTATGTAGGTCATAAGTTATTCGCGGCAAACTTTAACTGATTTAAGTACACCTATACTGAAATTTGTCAAGTTTATGCAAAAAAACGTAAAAGTTTTACTGACTCTGTTTAATGTTGATGGAATTTTGTAAAACTGTGTCATCAGTAGGGAATGGTCACGTCATTTATGTCACGCCTGGGATAGAAAATTGAGAGATTTTGGTTACTCCATTGTACTGAGCTCAGAATGTTATTCCATGATTCTCGCTTGTCCACACAAATAATAAATAATAATAAAACTTTAACATCATTTCTTATAATATAATAGTGACTGATTTTTTTTTATTGCTGTCATATTCTTGTGTGGAGTCGGCCAAAAATGAAAAAGATTTGATGTGTTATTTACACTATTTTTTTTCTCTACTTCAGAAGTTTGGGTTGTCTCAGGGATGGAAATGAGGGTCAGTGATCAGCAGCAATAACTGATCAAATTTTGATGGAAATGGCAATGGTCGCAATATGGAAAAGTAGTTTTACTGATCAAAAATGGAAATGACTGATTAAAGTTTTTTTTTTTTTTTATTTCAAAAATGGCAACCCTGTATCTGTGAACTGGATAAAATTTGTGACTTACACAAGATTTTTTGTCCAGCATCACTGTTTTTAAATAAACTTTAAAACACTGCATATGCAGCTGAAACTTTAAACAATGATTATGTACAGTTTTAGACTATTGTCCTTATGGATTGAGATCAAAATTACCACTGTCAGGGATTCATACACATCCAGTTTTGTCACCGAATTTAGTTAACTGAATTAAAAACTCAAATGTACACATTTTAAGTAAGAAAAACTGAAGTTCAGTTGAGTTAGATGAAGCAAAGCATTGGGGGAATTTTGAAACTCCCTTTTGAATTAATTTAAAATGTTCTAATGATCTTACACACTTAGAAAATCGGGTTCATGCAGCGTGATTTATAGAATCTTATGATTCTATTTTGAACCCCAGGGTTCATTCCGTTAAAAAAAAGGGTTTAGTGACTGGTATTAAGGTTCATCGATTGGAGATAGGGTGCTATATTGAACCCTCAGAGTTTATGTAAATCAGTCTTTTTATTATTATTTACTATTATTATTATTGATCCGAAGATAATTCAAAATAATGTGTTTCTATACTACAGTCGTAACATCGTGCTCCGAGTGAAATTCATCGATGAGAAAAAGATCACGTGCGCTCGGGAACTTCAACATTGATGGGAAACAGAAGCCATCCTTGTCTGCAACATTCGTGGCGCAGCACAGTGTACAATTCTATCGGAAACGTTGAAGGATTGCAGGTATGTACAACTTGTCAAAAGGTAATCGTTGTTCCGTTAAAGACATGTTTATTAAAATAAATAACAAACTTGTGTTAGAAGACGTATGATTTTCCAAATTCCCATCAATCACTGTACATCCATGTTTCAACTTTCGTTCAAGTAGGCACTACGAACAGCGGGTGTTGATCACTCATGACAGCGCCGGTTAGCTGAAATTTATTTTTTTATTTTATATTGCTTTTCAATTTGAATAAAATAATAAAAGCCTTTTTTTAAACACCATATCCTGGGTCAAGAACGAAGGTCACATGATGCATCTAGTTGGAGCTCTTTGATGTATGAAGGTAATCATGTGACTTTGAGACAAAGTTTTGGAACGGTAAGTTTGTTCGATGCATGAGAAATATCTTCATAAAGTTTGAAAGCCTCACTGACTGACAGGTGAGTTGAAAAACTCACTGTCACCGAATAAGGAAAATAACCACAAAAGTGTGGCATAACACAAAATAATAATGATATGCAAAACATAATTTAACATTGCACCGTCCGATGTTGTTGTTTCAATGATTAGCATTGGTCATTTGACAGTCATGAGAAACTTTTTGCCTAATGTTAGAATAACTCCATACGGAGTGAGGAAGACGACTTATCTTTGATAAACTGGTCAATTGTTACTGTGGTGTACAATGTTGTTGTTGAAACATCCATCATGTGTCAATTAGAAATGTAAATATTTTGTTTTTCATAACAGACTAAAACTTTAAACATTTACTGAGAATGTTGATGATGCATTTATTCAAGTATAAAATTGTATTGCCTTTCAACTTTGTATATTTTGTGGACACGACAAAAAACCCCATCTGACATCCTGATTGACTACAAATCATTCTCAGTTTCGTTCCTGCCTCCATATACATACGATTTATAGTAAATTATATTGTTACATGTGTCAAAATGTATCAACAATGCATAGTCATGATGATTGTTCATGGATCTGTGTGTGTATGTTGGTTGGGTGGGGGGGAGGGGGGAGGGGGTTATAATATTGGATGATGCATTTACTAAATTGTGAGGGTAAGAACAAAACAATGTTGGTATGAATTGGTAGTTGGTGTGTGGGCCCTCGGTGGCCAAGTGATAACCCAGCATGAGTTTGATCCCCACCCCGGCTGCCTGGGAGTTGGCCAGATTACAAGCAGAGAATTGGTGATTTATAGTTCTTTACCGGGTTCCTTCACCCACTTATATTTTCTGCTCATTTCTAAAAAAAAACCTGTGATGAGTGAGGCACTGTTTGGGCATACTGAGAAACTGAACTTTTGCAAGGCTAATGACCTCTTAAACATACAGTGCTTATGTTGTTTTTTTCTTTTGATATGTTGATTGGACTTATTTCTCTCTTTTTTTAGTTGTATGGAGTGATGCAGCGGCCTCTGAAGATGCAGAAAGCATTAAGTACAGATTTCCATTGTAAATGAAGAATCAAAGAAAATCAGGCCCGACTTGGACATCTTAGAGGAACAGCTAAAGAGTGTTGTTCATGCTTCTCTACAAGACCTGTCCGACTCGAGTAGTGAAGACATGACATATTGAAAAAATCTCCTTGGCTACAGAATCCCAGATTTGTTGGCATCATTTTTAGCTCTGTTATAATGTAAGGTGAGTTATTATGATCATGTGGAGAGATAGGCAGAATATGTGTGTGGTTATAAGCTCTTTTTTTACCCGATGGCCAATTTTGTCTGACTGGTACTGTCGATGTGATGTACATCCATATGTCCGTTACTGCAACAACTGAAAAAAACATTGCGCCTACGGCTATCAAATTTTGGTAACTTCCTTGCTTGGCCTCAAATCAGAAGCCTATCAAAAATGAGATTCCTCCATATCTAATTACAGAGTTATGCCCCTTTTTTGAGTTCATGTGGTCAATCTTGTCAACAGCTCAGAATATTGGAGCATTTACATCATATTTGAAAAAAATAACCTACAGCCCAAGGGATTATT
>JAVTVY010032499.1:0-137441 GCA_036873755.1 Hanleya hanleyi
ACACATTGATTTCTGTTTACACACACAATATTGTTAGCCTTCAACTACATCAGCATAGAGATAAAGTTTCCATTGTTCATATAAGGTGATGATATTTGAACGAATGTGATTGATGGTCATGAAACTGATCTGCTATTTTACACACATTTGTATCGTCTCGCTCTGGTTTACTATTTTCACACATTTGTAAGATCTCTGGTTACAACTTGTTCAGAGTAGTGAACAATGTGGAGTAGTGGTAAATGTGGGTTACTGTATGCAGGGTATTATATGCTGAGTAGTAGTAAAAGCGGAGAATTTTGCATTTTATGGCAGTGTGCTATGACCGGTGTATGTTAACAATTGTAAGCCATCCAAGAAATTGTTCACATTAAGAAATGCCCGTATAGTTGAAGTAAATAAGGCAAACACAGTGTATTGATTGTAATGAGATTATTGTATTGATTATCTGGAAAACAAGCATTGGAATCAAATCAATCCATTTGTCACATAGAATTGTGAATAACTTTTTCCAATGTCAGTTGATTAAAACATTGAGTATTCTTTCAACTTGAAATAAGCTTGTCTGTTAAATCTCTGTAATTAGAGTACCCACCTACACTCGGTTACATATGTCTTGCTGAGGATAGTTGATGTATAAACATGGATTCAGAATTTATCTTGGAATCAGAAATATCATTCTTTTTTCTTTCCCAAAACAAATGCTATAGCCAGTCCGAAAAGCGATCGGCAAACTGTTAGCATCCTTATTTTGTATATCTTCTACTGTCAGATTGAACATTTAAGAGGTTATAAACACTGCCTTTAATACACAGAGATTCAGTTCTAGTCCATTTTACGCAATATCTGCGAGATTGTTTATAGGCCTACTGGTTCACATGGATGACATATTTTATACTGCTTGTTATTGAACCATCAGTCACATAGCCGTTCACCGTATATATGTGAGAATTTAATTCTCAAAGGGTAATAACTTTGCCTTCAGTTGGCATCGAACCAATCATATGAAACTGTTGACCGCTTCTCTCTTGCAGGAAACAAGCCTATGTTTATGTATACTATGGTTGTCTTTTTGAATTTGGTGCTAATACTGTTATATGGAATATGGAATATGGAATAGGTCTTTGGATTATGGACGCGGATATTCTCTAATGGACGACAGCTGGATTATGAATGACGGACTAGACGCTTGTAATCAGCTTACCGCTTCAAGTTTCTAAATCAATTTCCGCTCTAACCACAGAACACACACAACACACAGCAAAAAGCATACAACTTAATAAATCCACCTTATTCGACGACATTACACTTGAGTAGGAACACATAATGTTAACTGTTAATGTGTGTGGCATTTGCCTTGTCTGAGTTTATGCAGGTGTTTCTGTCACAATTACAAGCGTCTAGTCCGTCAATTTTCAATCTTGTCACCATCCAGCTGCATTCAGGAAAAGCGGTAACTCTTAAAAAAATGGGCCGGTTTCAACTAATAAAAAATTATTATCATGAGTGCATAACACGTAAACGCATCAATGCGAGTCCGCACCGATTTTTTTCTAAAAAAAATCTATGCTTCATTTCTCGCACGAGGGAAGCACATCATATCTGGGTCGTTCCTATAAAACTTGAATGTTTCTCCTGTAGTCGTTGGAGAGTAATTTACAAAATGTTTATTTACAAGATTAACAAGGACCTGAAAAACCATTTGTTTATAAGAGCCAAGATTTGCGACCAGGAAAGCTTCCAGAGCCCCAGAGTTTAGCTAACAAAATGATGTCCTGCTTCATTTTCAAGCAAATTATTATTACTGTGTTGACTTTCATTTTTCGTAAGAAAGATCTTACCGTAGAGCTCTTCATTAAGGTTAGATATATATGCCACGGAGCGAGGCTGAGTAGTTACTTTAGTCGATGCTAACACGTTCGTCCACGCTTGACAGGTGAGATTCTTTATTCGATGACCATTTCTCATGAGAAAATAGCCATCGTTCAAACAATTGGCATAGCAGAGAATAGGCACGGTATAAGCTTCTGTATTTTTTCAATTAGTAACATGTGTCAGCACGGCAAATCCATCAACAGACGTCCCAGGGGAAATGGTCGCATCAATACTCGATACCATGGTGCTTAATTAGAAGGCATATATATCATCGACAGATGCAAAATACCTGTATATGTGTCTGTGCAGTGTGCTCATTGCACTGCTTTGGAAGCTAGCCAAGCACACGACTACAAAGTAACATCAGCTCCAACTGAAAGCTGTATGGCCTGAAGGAAAACAATTAATCAAATTACGATTACCAGCTTGTTTAATTCAGCTAAATCTGAGGGTATAGGTACGTATGAATATCGTGTAGTGCGAGATTTTCATGATGCATATATGATCAGTAAAAATTCAATCGTGACAAAGATATGATATACTCTTGGAAATACATTTGAATGAAAGAATAGTGGTGAGTAATAGAGGTTTGAAAATAGGAACAATACGAAAACGCTTGACTGCTTCGCTCTTGCAAGAAAGTAGGTAATTTTGATTATGTCTTCCTGGAGGTAGGTGCTGTCTTATAAAAAATATCTATTACGGCCGACAACTGGCCAACGACTAACGGACATGATATTTGTATTGGAGGTTCTCGAAACGGTATTTCGTTATGAAGGTATTATAAAAAGTCACCTGAACAGATTGACGTTAATGCCAAGCTGTGAGCAAAAACGTTTTTCTAAATTATTTATATATGCTATCCGCACTTTGCTATGGCATAGTTGACAAAATGGATCTGACGGGAACTTATGCAAGCCCAGATGGAACAGCATGCGTTTAATTTACAGAGTAATATTTCTGATGGCGTATTTTACTTAGGGCTACAATAACATTAATATGATGCTGTATTTGACCTAGGGCTACAATAAAATGTTGTAGTAAGTTGAATATGAGGTCAATGGCTGGTTATACCTTAGTCCCTCGACGCTACTCGTCTGTTCAATCTGTATAAGTCCTGGTAAATCCTAAATCCCCGAAGAAGTTTCACCTGGACCGTTTTGGTGACTCCAGTTCTCGCGTCGCCGTATGCACCCATGTACTTCAAGATCCCCATATCAACAACCACAAATCAAAGCGTGACTGAGATGCATCATTCTCTAGATGACCACTTTACAACGAATATCATATGGATTAAGAATACTGATCAGCGATACGAATTTGACATTTTTGGAACATCCTGGTTACTTGCAGGCATCATTAAAAACTGTTGACAGCTTCTCTCTTGCAGGAAACTAACCTATGTTTATTTATACGTCCGTATTCGAATACTACGATTTTGCTTTGATACCCGTTGCCGATTGAGTCAAGACATCAAGATAGCGATAAAATTACAACCACTTAAAATTCAAATCTCGCAGCGGATTGGTGTAATGAACTGGCTGATCGAGCTTACTGATTGGTTCGATTTGAAGGACGTTCCTGATAACCTCATTATTGAATTTGTCATTATTTATCTATGTGAAATTTGGCAAAAATATATATCAAGCGCATATAGGTATTCCAATGGGTACACGGCATGATATTTCAGTGGGACAGCACTATAAAATGGCAGCATTAGATCTGCTGTTACAAGTAGGTTCCCCTTCCCCTCCCCCTCCCCTCCCTTCCCTTCCCCGTCGTGATATAGCTGAAAAAATGTTGAAAGCGACGTTAAAACCCTATTCACTCACTCACTCACTCCAATGGGTACTAATAGTGAACGCCTTTTGGCTGACCTATAACTGTTCTCTACGGCCTTCGAAAACCGATCAATTAAACGCCCGTTCCCTCTCATTCACCATTCACCAAACGCTATATAGACGAACTTCTCGCTGTAGATAATCGCTATATAAATGACACTGTGAAAGATATATATCTATCTCCACTGCATTTGAAGAAAATTACAGACAGCACTAATGGCATAACATATTTAGACCTATCTCTCTACAAAAATGAAGCGGACATAATTTCTCTCTAGTCCACTACAGACTACAAATTAGACATCGTAAACTATCCCTTTCTGGAAGGAAATATTCCAATGGGATCTGTATATGGCGCATACATATCTCACCTGGTAGCATTTGCTAGAGTCCAATCAGCGTCAATAATATTATCGTCTAGTCCGTCATTCATTATTCAGCCGTCGTCCATTAAAAAACACTGCGTCCATAATCTAAAAACAGGACTGTACCACCAAGCGCCTCCACTCAAAGTTTGTAAAATTTGGCGATACATATCCATGATGATAACATACGAGGTAGCGTGCAAGGTCTATGACGTTACGTTTCATAACATGTATCTAATTCCGCTTAACCCGGGCGGAGGGGCCATATGGACCCTGTGTTTCAAGATTATCATGGTGTTCATATGATCACCCACAATCAAAGCGTGACACATCATACTCTAGATAAAGAATTTAAAACAAAACTCATATGGATTTAGAATACTGGTCAGCGACTCGGATTTGATATTTTTTGGAACATCATGATGTTTTGCCGGCATCATTGAAAACTGTTGATCGCTTCTTTCTTGTAGACAGCTAGCCTATTTTATGTATACTATGATTTTTTTTTTGGAATTTGGTCCTTATCCTGTTTTTATGAAGTTCTTTAATGGTTGACGGCTGAAAATTGTATGACGAATTAGACGCTTGAATTCAGCACTGCAGTAGTAACTAACCAAGCCAGTGTATCGATCGATCAAGGACGCAAGGCGATGATCAGACTCTCGGGCAGTTCACAACATTTACTGTCCAGCAAACTTATGTCGTCCTTCTATTAGGGCGAGTTGGGTGTGGGGTAGATGGTGTCATTACGTAAGTGTATGTTTTATGAAAAGTGATCGAAGAGGAAAGTAGCCCCATAAAAGATTTACAGAGATAGAGAATCAGCAGCAGCCCTACTGGTCGAAATGGTTAAGATTTCATCTTTAGTTTTTATTGGACATTACTGTAGACATGCCATGACAGCCAATACCGTGTTGTACATGTCGAACCGTGTATTGGACCAGTAGACACTATAATTACATGTATGGGACATATTGACGTAGAGTGTGATACATGTGTAACGGTAAGCTATACTGTAATTGAAGTGATTACTATTCGTCTTGGAAAATCACTGTTAACGAGTAAACAGTGTTTAAAATACTTTGTTTGCCTCCAGCCGGCATCAAATCATCGCATAAAGGGCATCAGGTTTCAAATCAATTTTCGCTCAGAGCCACAGCGCACAACACACACCGCACTAAATCCGCCTTTATCGACGACATAACAGGAGTGAGTGAGTGAATAGGGTTTAACGTCGCTTTCAATGACGACATAACACTTGAGTATCAACATCGCTACAGTGTATAAAACATTATGCTGTGTCTTGTGTATTTTTGTTTCAATCGAGGATCTCAAAAAGGATATATTAAAATGATTAAATGATACTGGTATATGGTAAAGATGTGATGCTGTTTGCAATTTGCAAAGCCGCTTTGGCTTCCTCGCAGCTGTACGCTCTGAACAGTTCTATAATTCAGTTGGGTTTGTTGAGCTTTGATTAACAATTAACCTGTACCGGAAATTTCTAGCAATGTACCTTCATCGATGAGATACCGATATTCTACGCGAAAATTCAGGGAATATCTGGTGGACTAGAAGCTCGTTCTCACCAGAAAACGCGACGAGGTTAATAGCCGTCAAAACCTTCAATAGCTAGTAATCAAATGCTATATCCATGACAATATTGACGAAATGGGAAATATATCGAGTGCTCATACATTTTTGCTTAAAATAACGAAAAGGAGGACATGTAATTTATCAAATCAGTCAAACTAGAATAAACATGGGAAGTACCGTGATCAAAAGCATATATTAAATAATGATTAAATGATACTACTAGTATATGGTGACGATGTAATAGTGTTTGCACGATACATATTTTCGCTTCCACCACTTCGTAGCGGTATACTTTTTACAGCAGTTCAAAATGTCATTGAATTGGAGAGATAAAGACTGTAATGGCGAACTTGGGAAATGTGTTGATCTCTGAATAACGGCATGTTGAGCTTCCATTAACAATTGAAAAGTACTAGAATTTCTTAACAATGTGCATTTATAGGTGTGATACCAGCACTCCGGGCGAAATCCAGGGAACGTCAGGTATATTAAAAAGTACGGTTTCTCCACAAAACGCAAAGAGACTCGATAAACATCGACAAATTTTCCGTGGCTAGTAATCAGATAATATTGAATAACTTGGAAATGTATCGATCCTGTCTGTCTGGAGTGAATAATTATACTATAGCATAGACGGTGAATATGACACACCGTAGTTGGGTCTGTCTGACCATGATATTACAAATAAAATACGAAAACTGGAATTCGCGAACGTCGAGGCTCCCAGGCCCCATGGAGTTAGCACATATAATGTGACCATCATGAAGCAGATATATTTGAGTTACCTGTTTTATTTAAAGCTTATTTTTCTAAATAATTTGCAGTCCTTCGAGTAAGATTTCATGAAGGTTCTATATACGTGTAATGAATCAGGATTAAGCACTCTGACTCGGGTTGACGCTGTTTACACATTTTTGTTCAACAGTTCGCCATACAGATTGCAATGACCAAGTTAACTCGGGAAGTATCATTGGAATAGTTAGATCGCATATAGCCTCGTTTGATCAAGTCAACTAACAACTTGATATGCTAAATTCGACCACAGCATATAACTGGATCAATACTAGGGCAACAAGACCACCAATACGAGGCACAGGAGGTCCGACTGCCTGATTGTGTCGATATTCCATTCAGGGTTGGGACCTGGATAGAAAAAAGTGTTGTACCGACAGATGTCGAGTACTGGTGCAACTACTGTTTTTAAACGAACGATTACATAGCTAGGGAGATATCGTGTGCGGAACAATCTATCAGAGCCGCGATAACATTGCGCCCAATATAAACAAAATCATTTGTGGAGAGAGAAACAGAGAGTTAAGGTTTAACGTCGCGTTCAGCAATATTTCAGCTATATTCGTGGATGCTGTGAAACGTAAGAATATTACTAGAGAACTTGGTAAAATGATATTTAGAATTTCTCTTGAACTTTATAGATCTGCCATTGATTTCACAGTATATGCAAGCGTCTAGTCCGATATTCACTATTCAGCCGCCGTCCGTTAATGAATTTCGCGTTCATTTATATAAACTCACTCATATAACAGCATTTGAATAGAATCATATAGTGTACATAAACATAGGCTAGTTTCCTGCAAGAGAGAAGCGGTCAACAGTTTTTAATGATGCCAGCAAGACATCACAATGTTCCAAAAATATCAAATCCGTATCGCTTATCAGTATTCTTAATTCATATGATTTTCCTTGTGAAAGTCGTTACAATTACAGATTGTGGGATTTTTGTAGTCCGACCACACATAGAGGTTATCATTCTTGAATATTGCTTGGAATAGGTAAGTCAAATTAATGTACACCATAGGTATCGGCACATAGCTATTCAACAGAGATTATTTGTTCCCAGCAACATTTTCTTCATTTCTGTATATCACAAACATTTAATAAAATATCTTGGTATGCAGCAGGATGATTAACCAACACATTTCTCGAGATACAAGAACATAACTTTTAAAAACGAATGTGCATCAGAGATGCGCATTATCGTAGCGGAATTGTACATCCTCACCAATGTGTAGCAAAAATGCAGAAATTTGTTGTAGATTGTCAAACATTCGCTATTTAAAGAGTAAATGACACATTTCTCCCCGGAAACGGTCGTCTGTAACCAGGACAAGGCTGCAAATATCGCCTGAAGAGTATGATCTTATAGACACATTCAGAGGTAGACATCCATCAAAGACCAGCTGATAGCAACTTGACACTTTCTATTCAACAACAACGTGTATCTATTTCCATGTCAGCACGACAAAGCCACCATTACTAGTCCCAGGAGATCTGACTTTCTGTTCGAGTCGATACTCGATTCCATGTGTCATCGAGTCTTGGATTAGAAAACATATATATCACCGACAGATGACGACTGCTGGTTTTCCAGACAGTGGAACTCTTTAGTTACATAGCAACTAAGAAAGCATCAACACCACAAGTACATGATGACAGACATCGGATGTTGAACGCATGTGGTTTGAATTGCAATGTTTCTGGTGAAATGTAAACATTTAAAATTCCTCGATTTCTCTTTTAAGTGACGGACGTCTATTTGTTAATGTCAAAAGTCAGGACGTTTTTAATATATGAACGTATATTATAGTGTAGTTTACCATTATCGAGGTGTTGGATTTGATTAAACAAAATATTAAGCACGATTCAGTAACACCATATACTTGTTGGTGAAGTGCTCTCTACTTTTTTCAACCCGATATACTATTCAATTTGTCTATGTGATAAAAATTCATAAAATGTATGCAGGATAAAAAATAGTTGGAAATGGCGACACAGAAAAACTAATTCTATTCCATGGTATATTTTCTCTTCTACTTCAGCCGAATATAATAATGAAGACAAAGCTTCGCATACTATTTCAGTAGTTTCAGACGTTCTACCTGTGGTGATATGAACATTTGTGTAGTATTTACCCTGAAGCGTTAAGATGTTTTTCAGTTAGTTAATTTTGTATTTTAATTATACGTAAAAAACAAGAAAATTCGCATCAGTCAAGTCTCGTACAGAATGTTAAGCAATGAATTGCAGGCAATGTATTATGTGGTTGTGGTAGACTAATGACTCCTTACAAACTCATAATACACTTATTTCAACACACGAAAGGTCGCACAAGGCACACTCAATCAAACGTGACTGGGATAATATTCTTCGAAATCAGATACTGTCTATCGAAGATCACGCAACCGTCGACTAGATTCGCAGGGAAATCATTATGGCTTCCTAGAAATCCATGGCTTGTATTTCCTCAACTGGTCCACGATGAAGGTTTTAGGCCAATGAATATTACGAACTGTTATGCATCTGAATCACAACATGCATGTGCTGTGATAATTTCAATACAAACCTATGATACAACTGTAGTTCCCTGTTTGTGAAACAATATACTGAAGCGGTGTAAACCGCGAAACATTACCATTATGCTGTGTAACATTCACCAAACGATTCCCCCGAGCCTCGGATCGATTGCATATATCGGAATACACGTTTGAGATAAAAAATGGATAGAGAATCTATTTTCATATAATAAACTTTCATTACTTTATTCGTGATATTGTCATGTCCGGTCATATTTCAGTGAGAAAATATGACACAATTCGCGATTTGAGTAAAACGATAATATACATATGTCAGAGGTTGGAAATAACGACGTCTGGCGACTAAAAGCAACCATATTACAAGCGTCTAGTCCGTCATTCATAATCCAGCTGTCGTCCATTAGAGAATATCCGCGTCCATATTCCAAAGACCTATTCCATTTTCCATATAACAGTATTAGCACCAAATTCAAAAAGACAATCATAGTATACAAACACATAGGCTTGTTTCCTGCAAGACAGAAGCGGTCAACAGTTTTCAATGATGCCGGCAAGACATCATGATGTCCAAAAATATCAAATCCGTATCGCTAACGACGTCTGGCGACTAAAAGCAACCATATGACTCAGGACCTCACATTCCGAATAGAATTACAACACATACAAGGAAAATGGGAAGAGATGCCGACATACTGACAGAGCCACATGACTTCACAGTATAGTCTTCCGGTTAACCTATTCTAAAGCACACACCAAGAATCTAACGATTCGTGATATGTGTTGTATCTCAGGTACGCTTTTATTGTACCTGTTCATGAGGTACGCTTTTATTGTACCTGTTCATGTGGAAACTTGGATGATATGACCACACGGCCCCTAGCGGTATAAGATAAGCGGTATTAGATACACTTCTAGAGAGCTATGATAGAAATGCTCTGACGCAGACTTGGTATCTCAGCAGCAGCACTTTTATTGCATCTACTCACGTGGAAACTATATGACCCCTAGCACCGGCCTAAGCAGAATTAAGATACGCTAGGCTCTGTGATGACAGACCAGCTCAAACGCTCCCTCGACATTGAAAGCTTGATCGACATCGACAATACACTCCATCGGCTTTGTGAGGATCATAGTACTTTGATCATATGTTGTTGTTTATGCTTATCTTGACGAATTGGATAAATCGATGGAGGAACCATTCGTCACCCTTATCAAAATTAACTATCTCATCGGAAAGTAATCTATCCTGTGATCTGCACCCTCTTTAGTTTGCTTCAGTTTGGTTATGTGAACGACACAGTTTTAGGCTATTTAATCGGCCTTCATACCAGCATGAAATATAAAAAATGAAAGTGACCATGATGACACGGATTGACAAAATCTCAGATTATGCAATAGAAAATAGGTCGGCATCTTATGATGTCAGTCTACATGTAGACCGGGCAGATTTGTGAACAATAGCAATCTGCGTTGTCGAATACTATTTGGTCCGATTTCGTTGGAGAAAGGATTGTAGGATTGCGAGCTGTTAAGGGATATAGAATACCAGCTCTAGAGATCTCCCAGTACTAATATGTTTTAAGACCGTTTTTGCTGATCTTGAATACGATACTTTGATGGATGGATGAACAGACATATGAGCATTTGCGGATATAATCAGGATTAATATATCGGTCTCGTATCAAGCTGGTGGAACCATTACCAGCTTATGATTGCATACATTCAGTTGGAACAGCACCGAACGTCCGGGCGTCTTTTATCTATCGTTTTCTCTCGATGTCTACATCCAGCAGCAATAGCGACGATTTTGGTATATTGCATGCCGCGAATGGTTATAATATCAATGCAACCTCATAGTTGTCATGAAGAAACCCCAACAACATTTACTCATGGTATTTGCGAGGTATTACCAAGTTGTTCTATCGCCTCTACTGTTCTTGGAAAGGTCTGAATATGATGGTTAACGATAGAAAATATGTCATGGAAACGATTGAGAAAATACTGTACACAAGCAAATGAAAGATACCAGCGATTCAAAGTGCAACTATTGTAGGTTAGCGATTGAAGATAACAGTGATTGACGGTGCAGCTGTTGTACACTACCAAATAAACGATAACATAGCGATTCACGATCTATAGAGCATGTCCATGGCTGGAAATGTTACCGCAACATCTCAACAACGAGATAGCTTCTCTTTCACCATTACTAGAGTTGTCCTAAAAGTAACTGGTACCCTCGGCATATTGATCCAACGAGAGAAGTACTCGACTCCAAGTTACATGCGAACGCAGAGTAAGACAATATTTGTTCCGGCTTATTACACGTAGAAAAGAAGCTGCTACACACAGCGAATCCAATGTCGTCTCGCGCCAGACGTTAGTGCCCCAGCAGCGAAAGTTCATGTCGAGTGTGAAATCGTGACCAATTTATGGCTTACCTCGTCTATCCCCGCTCTGCGGTCATTATAGATGGCTCACGGTTAAAATGTTGAGCATATTCGAAATCCCCTATTGATTAGCCGGCACTGTCAACATGATAACTCCATCAGGTCGTTTGCTCTAGGAGTGTATGGAGGAGGACATTGACGGGGGTTGTTGACATACATGGCAGCAATTGTGACGAAGAAACATTATTTCGATATTGCTCGACGCCTGAGAACCACTTCGAGTACAAATACAGAAGTCAGTTTGCTGTATTGCTGTTAACCGATTCCTGAATACACCACTTATATCATATATTGGAAACAGGGAAAACTATCGAACATAAAAACTCACACACAACATTTCAGCTAAATTCAACAAAACACAACTTAATATTTAAGCTTAGCAAATAACGCTTGACCAAGACTCATTTCAGTTCTACAGGAAACGAATTGAACGTTTGGTTTTCCAGAAGCTATACTATCTGTATTTATTCTGTTCGATCATCCAAAGTCAGACTCTTTCTTTCTATTGCTTCCTCTTCAATATTTTCAGTCAGATATAGAGAGAGCCACGAGCAGGGTCATTTTAATCTATTAAAGTATTAATATACTAAATATTAAGCCGCGATGCGTTGTTGGTGTTTCCATCAAGAGCGCATCATATTGGACACCCCCGACTTATAGGATGCCATTTGAAAATAGTATGGTTCTTAATGTATGTGGGTATTGAACAGATAAAAATGTCTTACGGCAGAGTTTGATTCGAATAGATGATACTGTAGCGATAATTGTCTATCTGGGATTTCTCTACTTTCTATCTTACAACTCCTCATGAGGGTGTTATTAATCTCTGTAGTTTATTGATAATCTCCCTGTTCAGGAAAATTGATCCCCGTTATTGATCTCAGAAGACTTTTTTTCAGTTCTACTATATATAAGAGTTTATCATTCATAGGATATCTCGTTGTTCATATAAAGTTGATCATTCGCATTCACTGATAGCTATATATTCATATATATCAAAAATATGAAATATAAAAAATGAAAGTGACCATGATGACGCGGATTGACAAAATCTCAGATTATGCAATAGAAAATAGGTCGGCATCTTATGATGTCAGTCTACATGTAGACCGGGCAGATTTGTGAACAATAGCAATCTGCGTTGTCGAATACTATTTGGTCCGATTTCGTTGGAGAAAGGATTGCAGGATTGCGAGCTGTTAAGGGATATAGAATACCAGCTCTAGAGATCTCCCAGTACTAATATATTTTAAGACCGTTTTTGCTGATCTTGAATACGATACTTTGATGGATGGATGAACAGACATATGGGCATTTGCGGATATAATCAGGATTAATATATCGGTCTCGTATCAAGCTGGTGGAACCATTACCAGCTTATGATTGCATACATTCAGTTGGAACAGCGCCGAACGTCCGGGCGTCTTTTATCTATCGTTTTCTCCTCGATGTCTACATCCAGCAGCAATAGCGACGATTTTGGTATATTGCATGCCGCGAACGGTTATAATATCAATGCAACCTCATAGTTGTCATGAAGAAACCCCAACAACATTTACTCACGGTATTTGCGAGGTATTACCAAGTTCTATCGCCTGTACTGTTCTTGGAAAGGTCTGAATATGATGGTTAACGATAGAAAATATGTCATGGAAACGATTGAGAAAATACTGTACACAAGCAAATGAAAGATACCAGCGATTCAAAGTGCAACTATTGTAGGCTAATGATTGAAGATAACAGTGATTGACGGTGCAGCTGTTGTACACTACCAAATAAACGATAACATAGCGATTCACGATCTATAGAGCATGTCCATGGCTGGAAATGTTACCGCAACATCTCAACAACGAGATAGCTTCTCTTTCACCATTACTAGAGTTGTCCTAAAAGTAACTGATACCCTCGGCATATTGATCCAACGAGAGAAGTACTCGACTCCAAGTTACATGTGAACGCAGAGTAAGACAATATTTGTTCCAGCTTATTACACGTAGAAAAGAAGCTGCTACACACAGCGAATCCAATGTCGTCTCGCGCCAGACGTTAGTGCCCCAGCAGCGAAAGTTCATGTCGAGTGTGAAATCGTGACCAATTTATGGTTTACCTCGTCTATCCCCGCTCTGCGGTCATTATAGATGGCTCACGGTTAAAATGTTGAGCATATTCGGAATCCCCTATTGATTAGCCGGCACTGTCAACATGATAACTCCATCAGGTCGTTTGCTCCAGGAGTGTATGGAGGAGGACATTGTTGGGGGTTGTTGACATACATGGCAGCAATTGTGATGAAGCAGGGCCGTAGCCAGGATTTACTGAGGGGTGGTTCGCCACAACTCCAAAAGGGCACATCACGGGGTTCGCTGTATGGGAAAAGGGGCAAATAGGGGGTTCGCTTCAGTTTGAAAAGGGCATTTATATGAGAAAACTATATAATATTCCCGAAAGGGGGGTTTTCCCGAACCCAAAATAACCCCCCTGGCTACGGGCATGTGAAGAAACATTATTTCGATATTGCTCGACGCCTGAGAACCACTTCGAGTACAAATACAGAAGTCAGTTTGCTGTATTGCTGTTAACCGATTCCTGAATACACCACTTATATCATATATTGGAAACAGGGAAAACTATCGAACATAAAAACTCACACACAACATTTCAGCTAAATTCAACAAAACACAACTTAATATTTAAGCTTAGCAAATAACGCTTGACCAAGACTCATTTCAGTTCTACAGGAAACGAATTGAACGTTTGGTTTTCCAGAAGCTATACTATCTGTATTTATTTTGTTCGATCATCCAAAGTCAGACTCTTTCTTTCTATTGCTTCCTCTTCAATATTTTCAGTCAGATATAGAGAGAGCCACGAGCAGGGTCATTTTAATCTATCAAAGTATTAATATACTAAGTATTAAGCCGCGATGCGTTGTTGGTGTTTCCATCAAGAGCGCATCATATTGGACACCCCCGACTTATAGGATGCCATTTGAAAATAGTATGGTTCTTAATGTATGTGGGTATGATAAAAGGAGGTCATAATATGATAAAAATGTCTTACGGCAGAGTTTGATTCGAATAGATGATACTGTAGCGATAATTGTCTATCTGGGATTTCTCTACTTTCTATCTTACAACTCCTCATGAGGGTGTTATTAATCTCTGTAGTTTATTGATAATCTCCCTGTTCAGGAAAATTGATCCCTGTTATTGATCTCAGAAGACTTTTTTCCAGTTCTACTATATATAAGAGTTTATCATTCATAGGATATCTCGTTGTTCATGTAAAGTTGATCATTCGCATTCACTGATAGCTATATATTCATATATATCACGCTGTGCAGCTTATATGTACATATCCACATTCACTGGATATGAAGGAAACAACCCATAATGCAAATGGGACATCAAAATTAGATTAATGCCAGCGTGAAGATGAAAAGGGCACACTCACACGTCGACTCGTAAAGTAAAACTTCACAGAGAGATTCGTTCTGGGGTCATTTTGTTTACATTGCTGAAATATGTAGCATTGTGTGGCAGATGACCAATCTTTAATTGGTTAATTTTGCCCCTGTCAAAATGGCAACTTATCAGGGCGTTCCCGGTAAACCGCGTAATGGTAGCAACGGATAAGGGTGAAGAAGACCGATGATATTTGAAAATATGGAGTTAACTTGCCGCGACGGTTGGACGTATTGAGAATAGCTGTACACATCAAGGCAGAGTACTAAATTGAGCATCGCTTCTGATATATTATTGGTCTAGTGTATTGAAACGGCGAGAAATGCACAATGCATATTATAAAGTAATCAGCGCACCATTATATAATCAATATCATGTTCGCTTCGACATATATTAATGCAAAGTTTAGATACTTTCACATAGGTAGTGTGCTCTCTGAACTTGCTTGGAAGCAGTCCTAGACCAATGAACAAGCAACACGTACTGTGTTCAGACGAAGTAAACGATAATCTGTCATAGCGACAGTCTGTCATAACGAGTATCTCTCATCGGTTGCTCCGTATCCCAAATCACCAATATGTAATACGTATTTTGCTGTTCCCGAAGATTTTTATAACTGGCTGGATCACAGTGACAGCAGCAGCCTGGGTAATTTGCCGCCTTCACCTTGACAGCATTCTCTTAAAGACATCATCAGTTCCTTACGGCACTGATCCAGTTTGCCACACGCCCAATTCCAGATAATTTTATTCGTTGTCCTCTTATCGCAATGATAGAATGAACTTGAAGAGAGACTCGCATACTTTGCACGAATGGATTATCCTTGTGCCAACAGCATCCTTCACATCAAGAATGTATTCGGCCATGATAGTCATTCCACCTATAGAGGGTGTTCTAATATCACCGTTTTTAGACGACGCTGCTGTGCGTAGATGGCGAGTACCAATATAACCTAACTCACTGAACATGAAAATCGACAGCTATTTGGCTAAGGTCGAATCTAATATTCTAATATGAATTACAGTAGAACACACTCGCATACTGCTTAAATGTAAATTCGGGTAACCCTATCTGGCCTGGACGATTTGGGGTGTACAGCAGCCTGGGGGAGGGGGGGGGGGCGGATAGTGCCCCTCCCTATATATTTTCGCTATCGCTAAGGCTAGAGGGCGGAAACTTACCACACTATATCTTCGTGTCAAGCTCTACAAGAAAATGTTAAAAGAAATCCAAGATGGTCGCCATGATGACGTCACTATAACGTGATTTTCAAAAAGAGCATTTTTGGACGATTTTTCTAGATTTACCCACTTCTCCATACAGAAAAGCAAAAATTTGGAAGAAATATGACGAAAACATCACTTTTCTGGTACCCCACATGGCCGCCATTTTGAATTTACCCATGATCCTCTGCTGGGGGGGTCATGCAAATAGGCTCAAAATGACCCCCAATATGATAATCTAAAAAGTCATGGAGTTTCAGCTCTCAATTTTTTTGACGTTCCGGAGATAGGAGCAAAAAACCAACAGGAGGGGGGGGGGAGGCGGAAAGTGCTCCCCTCCCCCCGGCCAGGTAGGGTTAAATCGAATCGCATACTGCTTAATTGAAAATTCGGTTAAATGGAATGGGTTATGATATGGCAAATCCATTATTTGTCCCATAGCTAGGTCTGGTTAAAGGGTAGTCTGGATAAATGCAGAAAATATTCCTTTATTTTGAGTATTCGATTAAGATGTTTCCACTGTATATGCCAGAAAAGGGATTCACAATACTAGTTATGAATAGAAGAGTCAAATAATTTTCTTTTTTTGTGTGACCTAAATAACTCGTTTTGTTTTAATTATAGTTCCTTATGTAATAGGAATAGTCTGAACCATGATGCTATTATCAAAAGTAATCCTTCATCAATACAGCTTCAGGTTCGGTATCATAGAGCATCAACTTTCGAGTGTATTGGATCTATTCGATTAACTCTCAGGGGCAGACGCCGTATATCTTTTGCTTCCTACTAGATATCTTTTGTAGATGCACACAGAATGACCTGTAAATGCGACCCTCTACCTTCGCATGCTTTGAAAGGTAGCATTAACATTATATGGGAGAATATATACAAGGAAAGTACCGAGTCACGACTTCGCGAAGTTTTGCTTTGATCCGTCCTCAATATTCACCTCCTGGTTGAAAAAAGATAGATGCTATCGAATTTCAGATGGTCTAATTGTAACACCTGAGAGTAGGAGGTATATAATAGCTGATGCCATGATAACGGCAATCCGCCAGCCATTGTGTTTCTGCAAATCCCAAATTAATTACGCTCGTTTGTTACTATATTTGGAGGATTTCAAGAAACTGATATTATGAGCTATATACACGTTGGATGTAAAGGAATATGATCTGTTCATTTAGGTGATGAATTGTACTAGCTAACATTCATAGCGTCTCCCTTCCCTCACCGCTATGCCGACGACAAATACATTTCCCTGGTGGTAACTCGAACATCTCCATGGCGCACTTATTATTACCTTTGCGCCCTATTGGACCTTCATTAACTTGAGAAAATGGGCCGCCATGAATAAAAATACAGAAATGGGAGACTAAATGGCCATTCGTCGGTCAAAAATTAATTACAGACGTTAAAATTATCCCTATGGAGCTTCAAAATCACCTGAAATCGAGGGTCAAGAAGATGGGCATTTCCGTCATAATAGACCCCGTGTATACAAGGGATGATGATCACAACATCGATTATGGTATTTTTATTCATGACGGCCCTTTTTCTCAAGTTAATGAAGGTCCAATAGGGCGCAAAGGTAATAATACATGCGCCATGGAGATGTTCGAGTTACCACCAGGGAAATGTATTTGTCATCGGCATAGCGGTGAGGGAAGGGAGGCGCTATGAATCTTAGCTAGAATTGTACCAGGCCTCGAGGCTAGGCTTAATTGACCATGTTAAATTCGTGTAGGGGGCGTGTACCAAGCATATTTTGCTGGCCCTGGTAAATGTGAATGGATTGTGTAGGAAAACGTTTTGCCTCTCTGTATTAAGTTGTTATTGGTCTGTTTTGATTATTCATATCCAGAGAGTCAGTCAAGATAAATGTCAATACTAGAGAAATGTATAAAACTTGGCTTGAGGAGTATTTTCCTCGGACTTTAACATCTTGGTCTCTTGAGACATTCGGCATCTTGTCTCAGAAGTCATACCATCTTGACTTGATATTTCTACGGAGAAGGCTTATACGATATTTGTCTCCAGGAAGTTTGATTTTCATCTTCTTGGACTGAGGGTATGACCTACTGCTGATTATTGTTTTGATTGTGATATACCTGTACCATGGTGTGATTGAATAAAACCAATCTCGGCTTCATCATCTGATTTTCTCGCTTCCAATTATTCTAGAGTGACACTAGAACTTACCTGCGAACAGTCGTTTTATTGGTCATGGGAAAAACAAACCATTGTGTGACGACGCTAGCCGTAACAACGTAACGAAAACTCATTAAAATTTCTCAATTTGGAACATCATGATGTCTTGCCGGCATCACTGAAAACTGTTGACCGCTTCTCTCTTGCAGAAAACTAGCCTATTGTTATGGATACTATGATTTTATATTAATTTCGTGTTAATGCTGTTATATGGAATAGGTCTTTGAATTATGTATGCCGAGATTCCTTAATGGACGACGGCTGAATATTGAACGACGGACGGACACTTGTAAATTGGGTATCAGCAATCTCCTATTGAGTATAATGTGGTGATTTGAGAATTTCAAGATGGGGTTCTCATACCAGTATATTATGGGCAATGCACCACATGTGAGTGGCAAAATTGCACAGGACAGATAATGTCGTCCATAGTAATAGTTGTTGGCCATGTAGGATGCCAGATATGTAGGAGTATGTGCTGTGAAACTAATCTTAAGTGAATGAAATAAATATAGCATGGGACAAGAAACACATATGGTGTCATTGCTAGTAGCGTCGTGTGAAGTTCAACAAAGAAAGCTGGTAGCCTAGGCTGATATTCTAGGTAAGACAATGTAATTATATGTCACGACGAGGAATTTATCTGGATACATCTCTCAGTACCCATCTACCTAGTATAATCCCTGGCGTGTCCGACTCCTCCTCCTCCTCCTCCTCCTCCTCCTCCTCCTACTCCGCTTTACTCACTGTACAGCGGGTCGCATAGGTGTGGCGGGGGATAGGTTGGGGCGAGAGACCTGGGGTTTTCACTACCTGAAATTCCATGGGCCAGGCTTACACCCTACAGTAGAATGGGTTGACTGCGCATGTACGATGAGTAGTCCGCGATGAGTAGTATAGAAAGGGCATGCGATCTCCCTATCCCTATAGGTGTGGCGCGGGATAGGGTGGGGCAAGAGACCTGGTGTTTTCGCTACCTGAGATTCCATAGGCCAGGCTTGCACCCTACAGTAGAATGGGTCAACTGCGCATGCGCGATGAGTAGTATGCGATGAGTAGTATAGGAAGTGCACGCGATCTCCCTATCCCTATAAACTAACCCATGGGGGTGAATGAACCCATGGGGGTGAATGAGCCATGGAGGTGAATGAGCACTCGTAAGATTAATAGGTTCATCTCATTGTAGAAAAGAACAAGAAAAGGTGTACAGGTTTTTGCCGATTAAAATACGAGAAGTCGGTATGTGGATATTGTCGCACAGTGAAAGTGGTGACGGTATGCCTTTCTGAATGTGCACGCAGTTGAATGTTCTTTGACTTGCCAACATACATACATGTATCTATTACGCACTGACAACATCCTTCAAAACATATTTACCTTAATGTGGAGAGGATACAGAGTGGACACACCTCATAGAGGGCTGGACTATCACAAATTGCACTGATGAGCTGGGAGCTGCAAGTATAACATACACCTATCTCAAAATCTGATCGCTAAAATTCACTCAATCTGTTTAGCATTGATATTGATGTCTGAGTATGGCATAGGCGGATATGCTAAAGACAAAGTCGGATATATATCCCGATTGCCAAGGCAGCTGCAACTTTATACTCAGGTGGTGCTTCTTCGAATCTGATTGCTAGATCACTTACCCCCATAATCAAAGCTATGCGTTCATTCTGGTTTAACTGGGAGGATCTTTTCAACAGGAAGTTGGCCAATGTGACTCCGTGTTACAGAATTGTACAACACGTGAACATAAGATGTGAAGAAACCCCAAGTCTCCATCCAGGCGATAGTGTCCCGATAATCAGAACGTTAGACTTAAAGTGCGAAATCGTGACCACTCAATGGACTGCCTCGTCAAGCCTTGCTCTACACGCATTAAATAGCTGTTGGTCTAATTCCGAAAATGCGTAGCGTTGTGTATGTCCTCATGATTCCCAGTGATAGTTCGGCCTCTGTGTACTTGGTTATAAACGACCACCATGGGACTGCCCAGCTCAGGATATTGCTGTTCGTCGTAGACATAAATGGTCACAACAAATAATGAAGAAAGATGATGTTTCCCTCTATGTCGCATAAAATGTTCGTGCGTTGCCCAGTTCTTGAAATAGGGCATGACATTTAATCATACGTTTGATATCCGGGTCAAAAATTACAGTATAAGCGCCACATACATTAACCACGCCGAAAATATTTGTTAGGTTCTCAGCATGCACGGCCAACATATGCGTCCATATGACCACCATTTTCCTAACGTTACCAGTAACCATGGAACCAACACGAGCTGCAGTTTGCTGTTGTAGAATTGAAATACAACCTATTATATGCATTATTAATGCAAAAGTATCATGTTTATGGTCAGCGCTCGTCGTTCTGTACATTGCGCATCAACACTTTTTTCAAGAAATTTTCTGAAAGTGCACGAGTCAACAACATTGAAATTGTCTCTAACTTGTCAGAAAAGGTTGCTAGCTCTTGAAATAGCGTTGGAAAATTCATTCTTCAGGTTCGAGGTATGGCATACTGTAACACAATTTACGCAACTGTCCTAAATCGAAGTTCTTCCAGGAATCCTCCCTTGACAAAATGAAAACAGTATACCATCCTATGCCTGGATTGTCCCTTTAATGGGTAGATTACACACGAACACGAATCGAAACATTCCACCCGTGAGCGGCCCTCTTAGCATGTTGAACTAGCCAGTCCAGTCCGTGACCCAGGTTACTTGTACTTGAAGAGTATGGCAATTTGGAACCGACCATGTCACGGAACCTGTAAAACTATTTGACCGGACACCAATCCAATCTAGTCTCCCGAACGTTCAAGTGTGAAATCGTGATCACTTGATGGATTGCCACGTTTATTTCCACTCTCCGCGGTCATTAAACACAGCAGACAGTTAAACCGTCGAAATGTATGGAGTCGTGTGGTGCATCAGGTAATCCTTGAGTATCGGGTCTCTGTCAAATGGTAACCCCATCAGCACGCTGGACATCCCCGGATGTGGCTAGAATATATCCATAACTACTGCCTGCGATTAGAAACATGTACTCTTAACGAATCAGCGTTGTCGACTGGCAAGAGCTCGTGTAGTCGAAATGATTTGCATTGATTTGATGGAGAATTGTCAGCCGTTAATTGCAATTTTCAGTTTTATATAATTTTGGAAGCTCTGGGTTTGAAATAGAGATTTAATGGATAGAACTATGACAGAACAGTTATAATTGTGATAAAAAGTACGGCGGGTGTGTGAAAGAATCAACGTTGAACGCCGCATTCTAACGGATAACTTCAATTACCATGATCACTGCTATATACCGTGGTTACACCCCGGTTTACCAGTTTACTGTATGACAACTCTTATATCTCGGGAACTAGAGTGTAATGAATTGAAAACGAAACTTGTATACAGAAAGCATCGTACTGTCCACGGACAACACATTACATACAGTTGGTGGAAACCCAGAATCAACTGAATTTGAGGACGTATATTCTTGAACATGGAATATGCTCAAATATCGTCAAATTGCAAATCGATTTGTGTTTGCATACATGAGATGTATAACATTTGTATTTTGGAAACTAGAAACATCCGATACTAGAAACTAGAGTACCAATAATGAAGGTAAGCCATGAACTCGGGCATTTCGATATACCCTCGGTTTACAGATGTAGGACAGTGTTGATGATAATGCATTAGGTGGAACAGATGTTATAGTACGAACATGACTGACTCTCGTGCTAATACTGTGGTCAATTTTAGTTTGTTTTGGATAAAAATATAATTTATACACGCCCCTTGTATATACAGCACCAATAATGCACATCGATAAAAATTAGTCTATACAGTCCGTATCCCCAATAGTATAGTCAAATGTCCCCAAAATGGAGAGAACACAATTCGAACCATGACTAGAACCTCAACAACATATATACAACCTACGAATTGGATAAGGACCTTGGTCCGTGGAGAGTATGAGGTTGAAATTACATACAAGGTTGGCAGACTGTATCGGATAATATCATGTGAACTGCAATCATACACAGATATACCCCTCATCAAAGAATTTCCCAAAGTCATAAGGGTGAAAATGTCACTTCGGGTTTGAGGGGCATGTGTGTCTGTTAATCCACCACGATGAAATTTACCGTGTACACCTAATGCGGTTGTCACGATAGATTTAAACCTGGACCATGTGACGAGGAGCTGACCAATACGGTGTTTCTATGAGGATACCTTTGTTAATATCCATATCCGCAATCTGTCAAAATATTCACCGTCATGACAGAATGTACGGGGGCCAGCGACACACGATTATCTCAGTTAGAAAGTAAGTGATATCCTCAAAATGTTCAACAGTGAGACTAATCCGTTACTCTAGGGCACATGAGCATTTGGAGTATGAAATATTTTCTTTATATCACATGCAGAACGTGCGAAAATACGAAAGCCAATCCAATCTAATCTTCAGTCAAACGTTTCCCAATAAGTACTCCTGTAACGTTTAAGCCAACTGTGAAATGGTGAACACTTTTCCCGATTGTCCCGCCAAAGTCCGCTTCACAGTCATTGAAAACTGCTGTGGGTTAAAGTGTTAGAACGGTGCAGCGTTGTGTGGCAGAATATATATTTTAAACCTTAGCCGTGACAAATCTATCATCATCTCTAAGCCAGACAAAGGTAATGGCGTAGTCATTATGGACAAAAAGGAATATAACAAGAAAATGAACAATATTATTGGAAATGAAAGCAAGTTCACAAAACTTCAAGAGAATACTGCCCAGAGAAAGAACGCAAACTACAGAATTTGATGTACAATCTCCATCAACAACAGGTACTTTCTTTGGAGACATACAAACGTCTACGTCCGTCTGGATCTCGGACACCAGTGCTTTATGGACTACCTAAGATCCACAAAGATGGCACCCCCGTTCGTCTTATCCTCTCAACAACGGACTGTTACAACTACCAATTAGCAAAATATCTTGCTGGTCTCTTTCATCAAACCAGACAGAATGACAGCATGATCAAAGACAGTTTTACCTTTACTCACTGGGTAACATCACAGCCGGATATACACAATTGCTATCTTGTCAGTTTTGACGTTAACAGTCTATTCACGAACATCCCTGTACATGAAACCATCAAAATATTACTGGATAAAGTGCTTCCCAACAGCGACTCTGTGTTCCATGGATTTAATCGAAGACGGCTGAAAAATGCGCTTCTCCATGCCACAACCAACATTACCTTCAAATTCAATGGTGAATATTATGAACAAACTGAGGGTGTTGCCATGGGTTTCCCATTAGCAACAATTCTTGCTGATATTTTCATGAACAATTTTCAAGAACAGCATATTGCCCCAGTTTTGAATGAATACAATCTTCTGCATTACAAGAGATACGTAGACGATACGTTCCTAGCGTTCAAGCAGAAATCTGACGTCCAAAAGTTTCTGGACTATTTGAATACAAGACACAAGAATATGACCTTTACCTGTGAAGAGGAAAACAATGGAAATCTACCGTTCCAAGATGTCCTAGTCATGAAAACTGAAACAGACATAAATACTACCATTTTTAGGAAACCAACATATACTAGACTTTACACACAATGAACAAGCTCTGTGCCGCTTACACACAAAGAACTTGGTGAAATCGCTTATAAATCGGGCCTGGAAAATATGTAACAATTATAAACTTTTCTCTGAGGAATTGTGCCACATCAAGGACACACTTTACAAAAATGGCTTTCCCATGTGGTTCATTGATAAACTTGTGAGACCGTATCTTAACAAACTCATTAACCCTTTTCCAACTCGACTTCCTATGTTTGGCCCCGAAAGGAAGAAAATAATTTTTAGAATTCCATTTACTGGCCCAGCATCTCTTCGCCTTAAGCAAGGGTTATTTAACTTGAATAAACTTATTCCATGTGTTAATCTACAGTGCGTTTTTCAAACACCATGTACCATAGGTTCTTACTTTAATTACAAAGATAGAGAAGATGACGACCTTAGATCAAATGTTATATACAAAATACAGTGTGGTGGTTGTCAATCTACCTATATAGGGAAAACCATTAGGCATGTACAGGAAAGGATGTTAGAACATAATTTAACCTCCATTAAATATCAGAAGTCTGCATTTGGAGATCACTGTTTGTACAAAGGACATAATCCTAACCATGCCAGATACACTATTATAGATAATGCTAAAGAACATGTCAGCTTTACCCGGGGAAAAACCCTCTTGGCAGCTTTCCTAGATTTGTGCTATACGAATGACGTATTCAAGCAATAAAGGCCGGTCTTCCCCAGTTCTATTATTATACAGAGTTAAGCGTGCCATGTGCTCGTCAGGAACAGGTCCTCCATGTAAGGCTGAGTTAATTATAAAATGAAAGCGATGCAGGTAAGACAATAGCATGAAGAGCACTCACAAGACAACACTTTGTATGGTCTTTTTACTTCTGGGGCAACCCAAACCACATTATTTGGTTCATTACAGCACGAATATCTTCAATAAATAATTACATGAATGAGAAGCAACTATTGCGAAACAGTAAGTGAACAAAAGATTGTAGTGTGTATTCAGCACCATGTCTGCATTTTTTACAACATTAAACAAACAGTAATCTGTATTCCTGGTTTGGCCTAACCAGGAGTTTCACATTCACACTTCAAATTATTGAATGGCACACTTCTGTTCATATTTGCCATTGCTATGTTACTTTACTACTATATACGCACATCCATGAATTAAATATCGTACGCATTGATGACAAAAATATTTAGGCCTGTCTGTTTCGGGTGATACATTGTACAGAACAGCTTTGGGGATTTTCTACTTACAAAATATTAATTGTAAAATATTTTTTTTTATTATTTTACTCCAGAAATATTTCTTCAGGAGTCATTCAGCTATGAATAAAAAAAAACAAAAAAAATAAATTGACAAAATTGGAATTCGAACTCAAAATTGACAGCATTGTTCATTCACAACCAAACGCTCTAACCACACGACCAAGAAGCTATGCAACGCCAAACACTACTACAATGCCAATATAACGCCGTCTTCCAAGTGAACAGAGAAAACAAAACTTATTTTAAATTTCATGAAAATATGACACCTTCAACCAGAATGATATTTCAATATATGTTTGTGGTATATTTGATAAAATTGAGAACATGTAATTAGATTTTGGTTAGAGGTGTCATATTTTAAATATATAGGGAATTCCCTGTGAAAATGTATCCAGAAAATATAAAAACGACCGAGCGCCCATTTTCCAACGTTCATCGACGCCGTTTTACGTCACTATTGGCTGTGAGAGTTTTCAGTGTAAAATTTCGGTATTTTATATGTATGAAACACAACTTTTCATGCTGATATGGAGAAATATTTTTTTCGCTTCACAAACGTGACAGCAAGAGGGTTTTTTCCCGAGTAAAGCTGACACGTCCTTTGACTCACAACTAAAGATAAAGGAATCCCTGCAAATCAGCAAATCTTGCCCTGATCTGAACAATAGTATGTCTTCTACACCTCTGTACCTATTCAATGTATGATATGACCGGTTTCACACATTCAATTGTTGCTTAGTAGTTTTGTAATTGTATATATAGCATAGTTTGTTGTTTCCCTTCTCACTGTATTGTACTTTCAACTATTTGAGTGTGTACCCTCACTCAGTGCTTTAGCCACTCTCTGAGGATGAAGACAGATGTCTTTGAAAGCTAAGAGAATACACTATGTATCGTATTGCAGTAGTCGCTTTATTTATTTTGAGTTTAATATATATTTCTTGTTGGACAGTTCAGTTTCTGTCCACATGGTATTTCCATCAGGTCGTTCGCTCTGGGACTCTGGATTTAGCATATTGCCTGTAGTCCTTCACATAAATGACACCAAGGATCATAATACACTTGTTATGTCAGATTGAGCCACGTAAACTATCATATACTCTCTCCTGAACAAGCATGCCATCACCCTTTGATATGTGCCACAAACAATGCAAATTACTTCATCAATATTTGTTAGGCAAGAATATCATAATTTGTGCAGACAGTATATTGTATAGTTATTTTGGATCTATTAAATTCAATTATAATACATTGCTCAGAAATCGATTGTTCAATGTCTTATATAACTATTAACCAGTATTTTGACAGTTCCAAAACTCGTATCAACACTTTCATGAATATGAACGAAGCACAGATGAAGCACTTCCGGGCTTTCCAACAAGATATAGTATGATGGATATATTTGTCTTGTATAGTTCCCCATTTGGACGTTCAATGACTGACAATCATTAAAGATTTGTTTCATTGGTACAGAATTGTACGGATATCGCACAGAGAGGATTAAACTCTAAATAGTACTGATTTAATGTGTTGCATATTTCCATATTCATATATAATTCTTATCTCCCAAAATACGCATTTCTACGATGCACAATGTTCAAACACAAAGAAATAAATGCTTTCAGACCGCTACGAACTTCAAGTACACCCACGCAAATAAATATATTTGGAGTTAAGCCTACATGAACCTCACACCGATATTCTGACTATATTCTATAATATTAAAGACACGTTATGTCAACGAAAAAAATAAATGCACCGTATACAAAACTGCAATAAATGGTTCTGGTAAATGGACAACTGTTCATATGTTCAAGTATCGATAATGATATTTAATTCAAATAGCACAGATAACTAAATAATCTACCTTGTCTCAAATGACATTTTGTATAATAATACTGAAGACTATCCGATCTATCGATACATTATATGAGTTTCCTTCGCAGTATAAAAAAAGTAAAGCATGACATAGTCTCTGAACAATTAAATATTTTAGAAAATGGGCCATAGTGCATACGTGGTATATAACAACTGTGCACCCAATCCATAGAAGAGTAGAGACATTTTTTAAAATGCACTCTAAATCCCTAGTAATATAGCTAATTCACAGAAGAACTGACTCGATTGCCACCAAAGCTGTAAGCTTGGACCACGGGGTAATTTTGTGAAGAAACCTTTGGCGAAATCTTATTTCTGCAATCCATCTCCAACTATTCACCCCCCATACTCAAAGGTACGCGATCGACACGCGATTATCTCATCCAAGCAGTGAGTGTCTTCTTCAACATTTCAATCCAGTGAGAGAAATCCGTCTCTCCAAGTTTACATGCATGAGTAGACCATAACAATATTTCCGCAGACTTGAAATCACATGAAGTACGTAATTACTAACAGCAATACGCCTATTCTTCAGTAAAACGTTATCAGTGAAACGTTAGCATTGATCCAATCTCAATCTACTTATTCGAACATCATCTATGAAATCTTGAAGACATTAACGTTGTCTCGCCAATGGTTGCTACACGGTCATTACACACAGCTGAGAGTCAAAGTGTTAGAACTGTGAGGCATTATGTGAGAAACAGAAGATTTAAGTGTGACAGATTATACATTCCTTGTTGGTTTGTCTGTCAGCATAATTCTATCTGGTTGTTCGCTCTGGGACTAGGGCCATAGCATATTGCTGGTCGATGTTGAGATTACTGGCACCACTGGATGATGAAGAACGATGATCTTTCTCTGGGTAGGACACAATGATCGATCATTATTCAGCGCGATGTTTGCTCCCGTTTGCTAAAGATACGCAAGTAAAACACCCATTATAGTCAGGCAGATATGTGAAATGATTGTGCATTTGATAATAAAACATGAAAATGTGGCAGGTTGATAAATAAAGACACATTATCCATTTCAAAGGAGGAGTCCACTGGAAAAGAAACTATTTGGTTGCCATGTCGACTTTCAAATTGGCCTCCATCAGAAAACATCAAAGTCCCAAATCGGCGCTTCTAAGACACATATGAACTTAATTTCAACGACAATGCTCACGTTTGCGTAACCAAGGAAGCCAATCAAGACACTTTCGCTTCATCAGGATGGATGGATTTATAGATGGTGGCCATTTATTAGATGAATGAATACGTTGGTGTCGGGGAGAGGTCATCGGATGGGCTTCCTTTCACCTTTGGTTTTATTTTTCCATCCAAAATCACTTCTCAAGAGCGAATAATACAAGCGACCAGTCCGTCATTCAAAACCAACCCCACATGTGACGTGACCGAACCGCGGTGTCCTATGCTACGTACTCCCTTCGTTGGGAGAATTTCCTCAAAACCTCAGCTGGATAATGAATGCCTTCTACAAATACCCAAACTCTCATTGTCACTTGTACGACCGAACAGAAGTCCCAAGCCTATTGACAATTACAAGCGTTTGGTCCCTCATTCATAATTCTGCCGTCGTCCATTAAAGAATATCCGCGTCATAATCCAAAGACCTATTCCATATTCGATATAACAGAATTAGCATCAAATTCAAGAAGACAATCATAATATACATAAACATAGGCTAGTTATCTGCAAGCGGTAACAGTTTTCAATGATGCCGGTAAGACATGATGATGTTCCAAAATAATCAATTCCTTATCGCTGATCAGTATTCTTAATCCGTATGATATTTGCTGTGAAGTCATCTAGTGAATGATATATCTCAGTCACGCTTTGATTGTGACTGTTCATATGAGCATCATGAGGATATTGAAGTACATGGGTTCATACAGCCCCTAGCCCCGGGTTAAGCGGAACTAGACCCTAGTTAGGAAACTTAACGCCATAGACCTTGCATGCTACGCTCGTATTTTGTTATCAGCATGCGAAGGGCAGTTTTCAACGAGACCAACCAGGGAATCGATAGTGGATGCTTAGTTGGGTCAGCTTGTTTTAAGTCATGAAACAGGCAGAAAGTCCATGTATGACATAAAGATGTCCCTTCAAGAACTTTTGGGGTTGATTCTGACCAAGGTTACGATTTCAAGAACCGTTTTGACGTTGTGGTTCACCCTGGATATACATCAACCATTTACCATGATGATGCGACCGATCTATATCTATTCATGAGCTGTCTGGTTCAACATGAGTTGAGAGATAACAAATCCAACCACGAACAAAGCGTACAAGTCTTGGCGACAGTGGAGTTGTGGTTTTGACAGAATAATCTGGGTATAGCGGGTGCTTCGGTCACTGGGTATGTGAAGGGGTTGAAATCTGTTAACTGATATTGACCATGTCACTTCCACTGACCACCTTATGTTGAAATAAATGTACCCATGTCAGAATACTGAATCGCTGATCAGATGAACGTGTTCCAATAGATATTGCCGGTCATGCCACACATAGTGTTTTTTTGTAGTATTTTTAGCTTTTCCCAGGGGAAATTTTCTATAACAATGGTGGCTGTCTCTGAATGAACATTGTTTCATGCAGTGAAAGCCCCTTCACCAGTTTCCTTGGCTAAGACAATGTATGGCTGCGTAAATCAACCTCTTACTTCTCTCAGAAGTACAGAATTTGGGCTTTAATGTTTGCTGGTGGCGGCCGTCTTTAGATCCAAGATGGTGCCCTATTAGTGATTTTTCCTATCGTGAAAGCAGAAAGTCCATCTATGACTTAAAAGCGGACTCAGCTAAATCCAACCTGGTGCGAGCTGTCGATGTCCAAACCACATTTGACCTCGTTAAAAAATGAATTTTCTCTTCGAGGTTGTATATGGATTCTCAACAAGTTTGATGCTTCCGTACGATTGTACACGCGTAAATGAGAGTGTATATGTTTGTAGAAAACATTCGTTATACAGTAAAATTTCTGAAAGAATTCCCCAACGAATGAAGTTCGAAGAGACACGGAGGGACCCGCCGTTCACATTTGGGCATGGTTCCTTCTCCGTTAACCAGGAAAATCTTCTACGCGCGAATGGGGATGGGGAATGAACACCGAAGGTGAATGTCAGCCAGCTAAATGTCCACTTTCTGACGCCAGTGTATACTCTATCAGGAGCAGTTAGTGTGGCTGCTAGACTGATGTCCGGGAAACTGTAGATAGATACGGGTTAACCCAGCTTTCTGAAACTTTTTTATGATGGCAGCCATTCTGGTATCTATGATGGCGGTCGAATACGGATATTTTATCTGCCCTCCCCCTCTATGAATATGAATAATACATGAATAATATGTGTTTAATTCTCACTGTGCAAAGTTTCTTGCTTCTATCACAAAGTGCACATTCCATTTATTGTTAAATATCTGCTTGATTATTTTTATGAATTAAGATCTACATCATTGCTTGTTGCAGTAAATACAATCGGCCATCGTCCATTACAAATTTCCGCGTCCATAATCCAATTCATATGACAACATTAGCAACAACAAAAAAGCAACCATAGTTTACATAAACTTAGGCGGTTTCCTACAATAGGTTAGATTGGATTGCCGGATGGTTTGCTTTGTAATCACAGTAATAGAATGTCTTGGTTTGGTCAATCATGTGTAATAGAATGTCTTGGTTTGGTCAATCATGTGTAATAGAATGTCTTGGTTTGGTCAATCATGTGTAATAGAATGTCTTGGTTTGGTCAATCATGTGTAATAGAATGTCTTGGTTTGGTCAATCATGTGTAATAGAATGTCTTGGCTTGGTCAATCATGTGTATTTCAGAGATGAAAATGTGTATAGCGGCTTCTCATCAGACATGATACGGAGATTCAGCAAACAGAATCGACACGTATTCTCATTCTATACCTAGTTAAATGTGGGCAATTATAAGCGGATGGAACTCTGATCACACATGCAGGACCGATTTCCCGCCATGATAAAATAGTGTTAGATCATGGCTGCATTTCCTTCTCCATATATTAATTCCATGCGATAAAACACCGGAGTCTGGTGGAATGCAAATAATAAATGTCCATTACAATGAATATGCTCTCTTAAGATTCCGTTCATCGAGAGCGTCCATACGAGAATCTATCGTATTCTCGGGTCCGAAGAGCCATCAGGAAGTGACTATGACTTATTATTCGCACGCTTTGTACGCTTGAATTATCACTGAACCCGCAATGTATATGGCCTGTATTATAATTTGATAGAAGCGCCGGAAAGCTACATTGGGGATTTTCGTCTTTCATTGAATTATCAGCAAATGATGAACAACGTTGGATTTCGCTATGTTATATTTCTTAAATACCATGTTGCCTACATGCCGAATCATTGACCAGGCGCATTCAACACGTCTGTGGTATTTTGACCCGATCGTCGCCAAATATGTAACAAATATTTTAGCTACATCACGTAATCACGCAATCTAGTTTCCACTATAATCAGATTACTTAAATTGACCACCTTAATTTTCATGACTAAAAAGTTGAATAAGATGTGAAATCAGATGGCACCACAGCCACTGAAATTTTCTCGGAATAATTTATTTCTTAACCAAATAATACTTAGATCTGGCATACCTATTCAGCATATGGTCTACTTTACCCAACTTTTAACATGAAAATGTTTACACCATATCTGCCCCTTCACCAAATTGTATGTTGTAGAAATATGTGTACATCTGTGACATTGTTTGGATGATTTTTTTTTAAATTATTCATTCTTCACGAATCAGCTTACATTTAGGTTTCGTCAATCATATAATCTACCATGTTTTAAAATTATATGTCGCTGTTAAACGGTTGCATGTATGCAGATGAAAATTAATACAATCAGCCAATTCCCAGCCAGCCAATATTAAATTGGGCTACACACTCGGCAAATGGTCTAGTTTTTTTCGGGCTTTCAATTCAGCCAGGGCTAGTCAATTCCAAGCAATTTCAATGTGAAATTGTAAATGAATTCTACAGAAAATGGTCAAATGAAATTTGATCTTAATCAAACGGAGAATTAATCTCTCTTCAAAAATACTAATATCCTATCTGATTTATTGTCAGATTGTTATAGGGTATACTTCAAGTCCGGAGAATAATGCTGACATACCAAATCTCTGAGTGTCCCACTTGTGAACAGTGAAATTTATTTTGCATCTGTTCTACTCTCATGATAAACAATACATAGTCGCCTCTACGTACTTGTAGAATAAGATAATAGTTTTACTGGTGTTATACTCGCATAACATGTAACATGTTGATAGAGAAAGTGAATAGCAAATACTAATCCGATTTAGTATCATAATTGTCAGACCATAGCACTCCTATATAAACGACACAATAGACATGTCAAGTGTAAAATCACGATCACCCGATGAATCACCCGGTTTATCCTTATTTCAGCTTCAGTACGAAATTGGCAGTTAAATCACTGAAATGTACGGTGTAGTGCGATGCATTACAAATCTCCTTAATCATCTGGCAACATGGTTATCCTATCAGCGCATTCGCTACGGGACTCCATGGTGCGGGATACTGCTGAGAACTATTGTGAAAATCCGATGAAAAAGTCGGAATCTATATAATGGCAAATAGTTTTTACACAAAACGAACAGAAAATGAAATAGTATATGTATACAATCAATCTTGAACATCTGTCATTCATCGGTGAGTACTGTCTTATATATATTCATATATTTAATTTCTCAGTCCATTCCACATATCATTCTCCACAATTCATCGCCTTTTTAAAGTATACAACTAGTTTCCTGGAATGACGAATCCGTTCCACGATATTTGAAAATCTTGACACGGGAGTCCGACATTCAGAAAACGGATTTCTCGAATCCACTATAGTGAAATTTTGTTCTGACAAAGTTCTTTGCAAATTGAAGAAGTACGATGAGAAAATACAAATAAGGGCTAATCGCAAGGTGGAAATAATGAACGCTTTCCAATAGTGTCAGTAAGACAGTACATATAGACTTCAGAAGTAACACTACACGTAGCCTGGTCCTAAGAATTATTTTTCGGTTGTCACTTTTTGCGTTAACACTCCGCGATGTTGGTTCAAGTAGTGTTTACACGACTCCCACCCTAAGGTTCAGCGGGATGAGGTCTGTTGTTGTGGTTGTTGTTTTCCGCCTATTTTCTATTGGACTCTAGCGGTGAACCTTCGCTGTGACGTCAGGTTATCAGTCGCTGTAACGTCATTGTATCATTCGCTGTGACGTCGTTGAATGGGTCGTTGTAACGTCGTTTGAAGATACAAAAAACTAGACTGGATTATTCTATTCCATTTACTAATAAATTTGTGGACGCCATATACGTCTTCAAGTAATATTTGTGTTTCATGGGCAGGAAATGTCAACAAAAGGGCGGGAATGAGGAGGAAGGACTATGATTGTTTTAGAAATGACGACCAAGCATTAACATTCTCATGTTAAAATTATAGTCATTCCTCCTACAAGAATGTTCTTGAATTACTCTGTCGGAATACCATGACGATGATGCCGTAATCTAATTTAGTGTTATAATTTGACGAATCAGGTTAAAACTCTTGATGCAACCATTACCTCTGGGCATGAACACATGTAGGTTCAAATAAATTCGGGAACCTTTCATTGAATGAGAACAGGAAGGGTAATTCTCAATTGAATAGACGTCTATCTGAGGATGGTAATCATTTCAATGCTAAGGCGTTCATCAAGAGATGGTGTATGCTTCCCAGTTCACACTTATGTTAAATTAACCTTGGTTATCTAACTCTTAGTACAGCGAATAACTTTTTTTAATGACTTGAACAATCATTCTACATGTGAAAAAAATATTGAGAACAACGAGGATGTTCTCAATCGCACTTAGGTTTTTAGCCCAACAAAGAAGTCAGAACTTAAATTCTGCACACAGTACCGTGACAAAAAACACAGATATTTTCACTTCATTGAGATGAGATAAAAATGGCTACACGATAGTGACGATTCGGTTTTTTCCAGGGAGTGACCTTAATACCCTATCGTTTAAACGCAACATAAAAACGGGTGGTCTAAAACGACGCCGGAATACTGACAGTAACACTCCCTGCAGAGATGATTTGTATCTCAGCCACGCTTATATTGTAGCTGTTCATGTGGGCATCTCGCATGACATGACAACACCGGCATGTGCGGTATTAGATACAAATATTTCACAGCGATGATGTAAAGCCCTATCAAGCCCTCTGATGGAAAATGATGAACTATGTGACCGCCAGATAGAAAACAACGGCCCAAACGAGGGTATTTATAGAATGGAAGTTCTTATTCATAGAAAATATTTGTGAGGCCCGACGCCGACCGAGCGCTTCATTCTCGGATTCACGGCGTGTTAGAAGTTAATAAGAATAACAAGCAGCCAGAGGATGCTAGGTCCCCCGCCGAAATGGCAGCAATATTTTTTAGCATTGTTGGTCTTAGGGGATATACATGAGGGAGGCAACTGCTGCTTCATAGGCGCTGGATGTGGAAGGGTCTTTCTGCCTTCCCAAGTTTTAAGATCAACTCAGAACGATTGACTGAAAGTTGATTGCTTCTGTGATATAGTTTCCATGCAGTGAAGCACCGAGAAGCATCCCCAAGTGACATCTCAAGGCATTATCTGCAAACCAAATTTGACGAGAAGCTGAAGGCATCCAAATTTTAAATTGCCACCAGTTGTCGCCACCTGTAGGTGCAAGTGAGCGAAATGCAATCCCAAGCATCATCTCATGGCATGGTAGCCCACATGTATTAGCCTATAGTATCTTCTACAGGGGGCTAATGATCGGCTGATGCAGCAACAACAACATTTTCCCAGTTAGACGGCAGATTGAAAAACGAGGCCGCGCTATGTCATCAGTCAACTGAGACAGTCACGTGGTTGTGTATGAAGATTGGGGTGGGTCTTATCTAATAGTGATCCAATGAAAATGCTCGTATTAGTTTAAAATGGCGGGGTCAAATGACCAATCACTGAACGGGAGACAGCTGGAACAGTATGTTGACACTGTCTGTTAATACAGGGGCGTCGGAAGCAAATTCAAAGTGGTACGGCCACTATCATTGCACTTTAGGTGAGGATCCAGGGGCCGCCCAGGCCCCAGATGCTCCTGGGGTCTAGATCGCCGAAGAAGCGTTCTGAGCGATTTCTGGCGTCAATCAAAATCACTCTGCATTGAAGTATATTTTTAGTTCTTTCCTAACCCTTTTACCATTGAAAACGCAATCGATGGTGGTTTTCTGCGATGCTGAATTACAAAAAATTGTGTATAGTATAGTACTGTATCCTAGGCACATCGTGTAGAAGTAACCGAGACGATGCGTCGATAATGTATACCAAATTTTACATTGAGCATTTGAACAGTGTCAGAGATAGAGATCATTCCTTCCCGTCACTCAGAGGAACTAATGTGGTTATTCATTAATGCAAGTCTCTTCATACATCGATGCTGTAAATCAAGTTTCGTATAAAACATTTGAATGGTATCAGAGATAAACATCATTAAAGATTCTGAATAAATTAAAGATGGCCGCCAAGATTTCCGCCCAATCAGAGAAACCAGATCCGTCATTCATCGTAAGTCTCTTGATGCATCAATGATGTATACCAAATTTTCCACTGAGCACTCCAACGGAATCAGAGATAGATCATTAATGATTTTGCCTAAATTAAAGATGGCTACCAAAGGTTTTCAGTCAATCAGGTCCCGATTCAAAGTATCTGGATGTATTGATGATATATACCTACCTTCATATAAAACAATTGAATGGTAACCGAGATATGTATGCTATCATTATCGATTTCGCATGAATTAAAGATGGCCTCCAGGGTTCCCAGCTAATCAGAAAAGCCTGTCTGGTAATTCGTTGAAAGTTGCTTGATGTATCGATGATGTATATCAAATTTCGTATTGAACAGTTGAATGGTTTCCGAGATATGGATCATTATCCATTTTGCATGAAATTAAAGCTGGCTGCTAAGGTACCAATCAGGTCCCAATTTTATAGGCTTCTAGTCCTTGACTAGGCAAATAAGCATACCAAATTTGGAATTCATCAGCGAAACAGTTTTCCGGCTATCTCGCTCACGAACGGACGTACGGACAGACGGACGTACAAGATGATGACAATACCCCATGCCCAAAAATGGCCGAGGGGTAAAAACATGGGTCTGTGCCTGATAAATTTTAAGCCTTTGGGGTTGCAACTCATTCATAGAAAGCTCCCTGTACATGAACAACTGCACTGACATCATCTGTCAGTCTGTAGACCAGCAAGGTTGAATTCAGTTCAATTCAGGAAATTGATCATATGCACAGTGTGCACCCAAACATTAGGAACACAGTTGTAATTAATATAGTAATATACGTGTGTAGACAAATGATTGGCGCAGAAGCTTCAGGGTAAATCCTATGATGTGCAATACAACTATTTGTTAGCAAAATTGAAAGAAATGTTGTCCTTCGTTTAAGATGACACGAAATTCAGAAATCAGGGATTCAGTACTGCGGGGATTTCCCCGCCAGTTATTTCACATTATACTTCTGAAATAAAATATGGTTCATGCAAAAGCTTTAGGGTAAATCATATGATGTGGAATAGAACGATTTCATATAGCAAAATTGAAGGCCCATTTTGACTGGAACGGACAAGAAGAAGAGAAACTCAGTGGTGCCACCTTCAGGCAGATGTTGCTGAAATGCAATACGGACTGGCGTCCTGTTGCAAGGAATGCGTATTCCGAATTTCGGAATAGCCCAACACAGCATTAGGAAGTTATCGTTTCGAACAGATGTACACGGAAAAAAATCTATTTTGACCCAGTGGCGCCACCTTCAGGCCGATGTTGGTGAAATGCAATACGGACTGACCTCTTGTCGCAAGGAATGCGAATGCAGAATTTCGGAAGAATCCAACAGAGCGTTAGGAAGTTATCGCTTCGAACAGACATGCACGGACGTACACGAACATCCACGGACTCAAAGAAGCAAGAACCAGTGGTGCTACCTTCAGGCAGATGTTGCTGAAATGTAATACGGACTGGCGTCTTGTCACAAGGAATGCGTATTATAATTTTGGAAGAATCCAACAAAACTTTAAGAAGTTATCGCTTCGAACAGACGTACATGTACACGGACATCCACGGATGCAAAGAAGCAAGAACTAGTGGCGCCACCTTCAGGCAGATGTTGCTGAAATGCAATACAGACTGGCCTCTTGTCGCAAGGAATGCGAATGCTGAATTTCGGAAGAATCCAACAAAGCGTTAGAAAGTTATCGCTTCGAACAGACATGCACGGACGTACATGAACATCCACGGACACAAAGAAGTAAGAACCAGTGGCGCCACCTTCAGGCAGATGTTGCTGAGATGTAATACAGACTGGCATCTTGTCGCAAGGTATGCATATTCCGAATTTCGGAAGAATCCAACAAAGCATTAGGAATTTATCACTTCGAACAGACGTACACGGACATTCACGGATACGAAGAAGCAAGAACTAGTGGCGCCACCTTCAAGCAGATGTTGCTGAAATGCAATATGGACTGGTGTCTTGTCGCAAGGAATGCATATTCCGAATTTCGGAAGAATCCAACTAAGCGTTAGGAAGTTATCGCTTCGAACAGACATGGACGGACACACGGACATCCACATACGCAAAGAAGCAAGAACTAGCGGCGCCACCTTCAGGCAGATGTTGCTGAAATGCAATACGGACTGGCGTCACGGACACAAAGAAGTAAGAACCAGTGGCGCCACCTTCAGGCAGATGTTGCTGAGATGTAATACAGACTGGCATCTTGTCGCAAGGTATGCATATTCCGAATTTCGGAAGAATCCAACCAAGCATTAGGAAGTTATCACTTCGAACAGACGTACACGGACATTCACGGATACGAAGAAGCAAGAACTAGTGGCGCCACCTTCAAGCAGATGTTGCTGAAATGCAATACGGACTGGTGTCTTTTCGCAAGGAATGCGTATGCCGAATTTCGGAAGAATCCAACTAAGCGTTAGAAAGTTATCGCTTCGAACAGACATGCACGGACGTACACGGACATCCACATACGCAAACAAGCAAGAACTAGTGGCGCCACCTTCAGGCAGATGTTGCTGAAATGCAATACGGACTGGCGTCTTGCCGCAAGGAATGCATATTCCGAATTTCGGAAGAATCCAACAAAGCGTTAGGAAGTTATCGCTTCGAACAGACATGGACGGACACACGGATATCCACGGACACAAAGAAGCAAGAACCATTTTAAAGTCCCCGGCCGCGTTGCGGCGGGGGACAATAAAGCCAATCTTCTACAATATATACTATAGTTGTATGATCAGCAGTGTAATAGACGGAATATAATCTAGATTGTTTAAAATTACTGGATTCGCCCCGATATTCACGACACATTGCCATAGCAAGCGTCACATCCGACATTTAATATTCAGCGATCATCCATAAAAGTATTTCCGCATCAATAATCTAAAGACTCATTCCATATGACAGCTCCAATTCCGATGTGTATGAAATAAAAATAATAAAAACAGTAGACGATTTTCTACAAGTAGAGAAAGCGGTCAGCAATTTTCAAGGCATTCCCTTGGTATTTCAAAGAATGTTCAGACGTGCTCTAAATTATTATGGATTATCCTGACGTACAGATTATGCCGGGTTACAATGGAAGATATTGTCTATAGTGTTCTGACGTGGTTTCCGCTTGAATATAACATAACATAGCGCTTCGACAGGAGTGGATATTACAAGGCAGTACGGATCGTACGACTCATAACGTTGCTGGATGTGTTCCATGATCCCAAGCGTGAAAATAAGGGAAACTGGGTAGTATATGCAATCGCCTAGAGTTTGAAGCAATATGGTCTTCCTGGGCACATGTACATGAACTAAAGACGATACTATATATGTTCCGTGGAGAAATGGCATATACCTAAAATGCTTTTACTTTGGGGAGTAATGAGGGGAATACTAAGATTGAAATCAAATGTATAAATGTTGAGTCAACTCGGGTAACAACGAACATGCCCCTAGATCCAGCTCAACTGGAGCTCAACTATTTATTGCAAGCCCTCCCTTAGATAGTCGTTTTCTGCCTCATCGGTTTCCGTGGTCGTCAGCCTAAAATGTGCTTTGTGCTTCAAGCAGTTTCCATCCGTTATAAACAAGTATATTGAAAACAATGACACAGCTGCCGGTCTCTAATAGAAGTAAAATAGCATAATACCAGGATGAAATGTAAAGTTCAATCGTGAAAGCCGAAAACATAACCACCGATTTGCTGTCCTCAAATGATGCCTGGGTTTTTCTCACATTAAGTGCTATTCTGAATACAATTCTGACAAATGCACACCTTGAAAATTCCGTGAAATTTACCTTAGATGCACTTGGATTGACTATACAAAACGACTTATTTCTGGATGTATTGAAACACTATGGATCGTCTTTGCGAATCGACATATGATGAAATAAACAGCTCAGGGAAAGATCTGTGGTTGATAATATGGTCATTCCATCTAAACGCAGCTGCAATCTCTTATGTCGAAATAAATCTAGAGTCATTGCTTATTTAGCAAATTATAATATCAGCAGGCAATCACTGTTCAAATAATAACTTCTACAATACCGATTAAGTATTTACAAAAGGTATTACAGTCTGCGCACAGGAAAGCATTAGATCTGACAATCTGGTGACGGATCTCGAAGACTGATGTGAAATGCGTGTTCATGAATAGGATATGGACTCAGTGTGTCGATGACTGTGTGATATTAGACTTTATTATACCTCATGTAAATTCGTAATGTTTTCATTGGTTGACAGCCTGTCACGTGTCATTCTACAAATCGTGATGTTCAGTGATTATGCAGTCATATCTTGCCTTACCGTTGAATAAATGTCATGTACCACGGCAGAGCGTTGGACATGACATTTATTCCACGGCGACATCTGTCGGACCAAGCTAGAGTTGCCTCCCATAGCGCGCGCGCCAACATACTCCCCGAAACGAAGATTGATGTGTATATGTCGGCCTGACGTGTATACGTCGGCCCGTTGGTGATAGAAATTGGTGAATGTGATTTGATAATTGAATGAAATAAATTTGACACCTTTTGAAAAGGTACGTAAGATCACCGATAACGTTACTCTTCCAAATTATGCGATTGAGTCGACAAACAAGCCGAGGTCGAACAGTTTATCTTGACACGGCGTTTTGAAATCAACAACGGTCCGCGCAGTGTTGAACACGATATGCTTATTTCACCGTACGGTCCTCATTCACATGATTATAAAGTCCCATTTTATTCAAATATGACATTCGGTATAATAAAACAACTATTGCATGTTATAGAGTGGGACATCACGATTTGTCAGCTCTCGACAAGTGATGTACAACTCGCGCTGCGCGCTCGTTGTACATCACTTGTCTCGAGCTGACAAATCGTGATGTCCCACTCTATAACATGCAATAATTGTATATTATTATATGGCCAGCAGTGCATCATTCAGGAGATTGGTCCATTGATCATCACGTAATATTTCAGAGAAAGTTATATGCACCTGTCAGAAGGTTAAAAATTCATCGACCGATGCACACATCTGTTCATGTGACTAGATCCGTCCCTTAATGAATGTTCCTATGTTTTGTATCTGAATACTATTCGTGTCATAATGTTAAACATCACAGTGTAATGAATGTTCCGATGTTTGTATATCCATAATATTCCTGTCATAATGTTAAACATCGCAAAGTAATGAATGTTTCACATTAACTGACATACATGCATTTACCAAATATCACAATCAGGTTGAACATTTATATACCGGTATACAATTTTGAATCCTACCACATGGATACATTCAACATGCCTACAATATCCCAATAATATTGTAAGAATTCCACAAGACTAAGGAAGGTAGAAAGACGTGTGAAAAAAAAGGAAATATGAATAGGGCTCATGTAGGTGAATTTTACCATATCCTAATGTTGGCTGTCAACGCCAGATGGTTAATAGGATGGGAAATTCAAAATGGCGGCCATGTGGTATCTGCGAAAGTCCAACCTCGCCACCAGGGGTCGCTCTCCGCTGGAAAATTGGCCGCTCCGACGAACCCCTGGGACCACGCTCAACCTCGCCACCAGGGGTCGCTCTCCGCTGGAAAATTGGCCGCTCCGACGAACCCCTGGGACGACGGTCGCTGAAAATTGGTCCCATAATACATTGAAAAAATCTTTCACGTGGCCCCTTCCGGTTCCATTGGAACATATCCTATTCTTTATAGAACGTCAGTCATGAGTCATTTTCATGGCCAGTGTCATAACGTCATGACGTCAGAATAAAAAATGTTTCGCAAGAATGCATAAAGAATTCTAGTAGGCTACGTCATCTTTCAGACGCGCTCGTAACATTCATGACGTCGGGACGTCGGCTTGATCCCCACAGATACGCTCTCGTTATGTTCTAAATTCTAGGGTTTTGTGTTCTATCCAATGACCGATCGTACTGCCGAGCGCCCTCCCAGAGCATAGTAGGGAGGACAGGACCGGATAGCTCTGGTTTCGAGATTGCGATGAACCCCTGGGACGACGCTCACTGAAAGTTGGTCCCATAATACATTGAAAAATTCGTTCACGTGTCCTCTTCCGGTTCCATTGGAACATATTCCATTCCTTTTGAAACGTCAGTCATGAGTCATTTTCTTCGCCAGCGTCAATAACGTCGTGACGTCAGAATAGAAAATGTTTCGCAAGAATGCATTATGAGCATACGTCATCTGTCAGACGCGCTCGTAATGTCCATGACGTTGGGAGATCGGCATGATCTCCACAGAGATGCCCTCGTTATGTTCCAACCTCGCCACCAGGGGTCGCTCTCCGCTGGAAAATTGGCCGCTCCGACGAACCCCTGGGACGACGGTCGCTGAAAATTGGTCCCATAATACATTGAGAAATTCTTTCACGTGGCCCCTTCCGGTTCCATTGGAACATATCCTATTCTTTATAGAACGTCAGTCATGTGTCATTTTCATGGCCAGTGTCATAACGTCATGACGTCAGAATAAAAAAAATGTTTCGCAAGAATGCATAAAGAATTCTAGTAGGCTACGTCATCTTTCAGACGCGCTCGTAACATTCATGACGTCGGGACGTCGGCTTGATCCCCACAGATACGCTCGCGTTATGTTCTAAATTCTAGGGTTTTGTGTTCTATCCAATGACCGATCGTACTGCCGAGCGCCCTCCCAGAGCATAGTAGGGAGGACAGGACCGGATAGCTCTGGTTTCGAGATTGGTTATGTTCTGAATTCTAGTGTTTCTTGTGCTATCCAATGACCGATCGTACGGCTGAGCGCCGTCCCAGAGCCTAGTAGGGAGGACATGACCGGATAGCTCTGGTTTCGAGATTGGCGAAAGTCGTGTTTTCCAATCTTTTCGCTCCATTTCTTCACATTTTTCTTTGCCTAAAAGGCCTTGAAAGTATTTTATTTATTCAAAACTAATTATTCTATATTTTATTTGATTTTTGTCGCGAGAAAAATCGGAAAAATGAAAATTTCGAAAAATCGACCCCAAATATGCCAAAAAATGACTTCCGAGAAGATGACGTCATTGTGACGTCGTCATGGTGGCCATCTTGGATTTTTTTACATTTCCCGGTAGAGCTTGAACCAAATCAACCCCAAATATGCCAAAAAATGACTTCCGAGAAGATGACGTCATTGTGACGTCGTCATGGTGGCCATCTTGGATTTTTTTACATTTCCCGGTAGAGCTTGAACCAAAGATACTGTGTGGTTTCAGCGCTCTAGCCTCAGTGGTAGAGAAAATATATAAGGCCCCCCCGCCCCAGACTGCGATACACCCCAAATCGCCCAGGCCAGATAGGGTTAACAGTCCAGCTAATTCCCATCAACAGCCCTGCTAATCCCTATTTGCATTATCCAGCTGGAGAAGAATCATATGATCAAATGCAGATGTAGTCATTAATAATATCCACAACTGATAATACCCGACATCTCATATTGTGTGACATACATACAGAAGAAACGAAGAGAGGCAGTGTACAACAAATAGACTTCGATTACCATATTCCCCCATCTCAATTATTCAAATCGCAATTCTGATGTATCGGGATGTTGAAACATGAAAAATCTTCATATTTGAAGTGACAATAACTATCACGTGACCTATGGTAGGGCCGGTGCTCACTGATCCAAATCCAGTACATTTTTGTCGCAGAATTTAAACAAGTAATACAGGAACACACATTTTGATATCTCTGACTGGCAATCTGGCCCTACCAAAGCCTCTGTGTATGGATTAAATTTATCTCTCCACGCAGACGAATTCAAGTTCTTTGACACTCAAGACATGCGTATTGATAATTTATGATTCTACATACATGAGACAGACTGCGCCAAGTGTCACGTCAATCTACATACATGAGACAGACTGCGCCAAGCGTCACTTCAATCTACATACATGAGACAGACTGCGCCAAGTGTCACTTCAATCTACATACATGAGACAGACTGCGCCAAGCGTCACTTCAATCTACATACATGAGACAGACTGCGCCAAGCGTCACTTCAATCTACATACATGAGACAGACTGCGCCAAGTGTCACTTCAATCTACATACATGAGACAGACTGCGCCAAGTGTCACTTCAATCTACATACATGAGCCAGACTGCGCCAAGTGTCACTTCAATCTACATACATGAGACAGACTGCGCCAAGTGTCACTTCAATCTACATACATGAGACAGACTGCGCCAAGTGTCACTTCAATCTACATACATGAGACAGACTGCGCCAAGTGTCACTTCAATCTACATACATGAGACAGACTGCGCCAAGTGTCACTTCAATCTACATACATGAGACAGACTGCGCCAAGTGTCACTTCAATCTACATACATGAGACAGACTGCGCCAAGTGTCACTTCAATCTACATACATGAGACAGACTGCGCCAAGTGTCACTTCAATCTACATACATGAGACAGACTGCGCCAAGCGTCACTTCAATCTACATACATGAGACAGACTGCGCCAAGTGTCACTTCAATCTACATACATGAGACAGACTGCGCCAAGTGTCACTTCAATCTACATACATGAGCCAGACTGCGCCAAGTGTCACTTCAATCTACATACATGAGACAGACTGCGCCAAGTGTCACTTCAATCTACATACATGAGACAGACTGCGCCAAGTGTCACTTCAATCTACATACATGAGACAGACTGCGCCAAGTGTCACTTCAATCTACATACATGAGACAGACTGCGCCAAGTGTTACTTCAATCTACAAAAATGATAGCCAAATGACTGGTTATACCAGTATAGCTGAGAGCTTCAAACCATGTAAAACACACCATGAATGAATAACGAAATACTGCATTGCGTAAATTTTTCGTGATAATAAAAATTACCTGTTAGTATACGTATGAACCATGACATGAATGCTTTAGTATAGTTGTTTCTTACCTTGTCATAGTCATGTGTTTCCAATATTTTCAATGTGGTCCCCAACGTTGCATTTACATGTCGTCGATACGCATCTAGTTTGGCGAAATGTTTTTTCTCTAACTGGAACGTTTTTGTTGTAGCTGTTTCTCTCTGAAGCTCCAGGATGATGGGCAATTGAATTGTTCATCCGCTATTATGGAAACATTAGGAGTTCGATGGGCCCAAGAGGAATTCCGAGAACGACATGCTGGTCAATAGGCTATATACCTGTTGATGGGCTGTGCAGCAAACCGACAGCCTCCAACCCTCCCTGTGTGGAGATGATCGATGTCACGATGTGTTATATTATCGCGCTGGTGAATCGACGTTTGGATTCCCGTTACATATTGTAGATGGTCCCAGAGACTGACACACGGGGATTTATGGGTTCCGGAGCACAATCCAGCTTGCCTTATCAAGTTTCCATTCTGTCTATTGATCGACGGGTCCCCATCTGTTCGACTTGGCAAATGTGAACGTAGATTCACGCAAAGATATTGCAAATGTTCAGTAACTATTCCAGGCGTCACAACAGCACGCGTCCACAAACACCTTTCCGCTAGAAACTCGAAATCACTTATGATTCAGCAAAGACGACTGTCTGGAAATGGCAAGTTGCCCTACACAATTGCTACAAGATTGGCTTTCCCATGATTGCTACCCACAGGCATCTATGAATTGCCATACTGGAATCGCCTATTATAAACGCGAGTCAAATTCTTTGAAATTGCTGACTTTTTTTAGGCTAAGGACTTTGAATGTATTTGGATGAAGTTATTTTACTTTCAGTTTCTGTAGCAATTACCAAGAGGTTAATTGGCACTATGGACTACGTAATTAACGAAATATATGTTTCACTTGTTACACTGAGTTGCTAGTGTTCAGTGACCTTTGACCTCAGCCTTAGTACCCGGCACATCGCTTTGCACTAATGAATCCCCTCACTAAACTGTGATTTTCAATAGTTTCCTGTCTTTTATATCCTCCGTGGCCTAGATTTTACGTCAATATGATTCTTGTTTGCCACAAACGCGACGTATTCCTGCAGTTTGATCAGAATCCAGCCAATGTTTCCGAAAATGTTTTTATTTGGGGGGGGGGGTGCTTGCAGATTTCAATTTTGCCAGGTAATAAATTCTAAGGCAGAAACACCAGGTGCTAACAGCGTGTAAATTGTTCACATCTTCACCGTTACACGTATGTAACATGTGCTATTATAGAGTACATGTTCATATGGCAGTCGATACTCATAAAATGCATAATAAAACCAATATCAATATTCAAAATTGAATGACAAGAAACGCATTCATTTGACATATAATGAAGCACTAAATGCTTACAACAATATTGACTCCCCACTCCCCTGGGCAATTCTGATCCCTCTTTTATAGTATTTTTCCTGGCGCAATAGTAAATTATGAAGTTGTCCTTGACGTTTAATACACGTATCTAGTAGCCCAAACCCACTCGCGCAATTACCAAGGAGGATCTTTTGATTGCATTGTGTTCGTATGGAAGCCCGTACTGTGCTTGCTAGAAGCTATACTCCTTGACTGGTGTTAATGGCCGCTATGTATGCCTCCTAGAACCGATACAGCTGCACATTTTATCGATACTGTCACACTGTATATCAGCGATAATGACCTATACAAATATAAATGTTTCACAAGTAATGTAGGCTATATATGATGCAAACATTTTTCTGGATGCGCTTTAAATCACACAACTTGACACTGCTCCGTTGACATTGTCCGAGACTGTGTCACCCAAAATTGCATGTCATGTAAGGCCTGTTGCATACGGTCCAGCTGTCCTTGACAAAGTTTTATGTTGGTGAGCTGAACAAAGTCGGTTATGCCAATAAACACGAGCAAATTCTACATGAGACAAAGAAATTCCAGACAGAAAGATACAAGCGTCCAGTCCGTCATTCAATATTCAGCCGTCGTTCATTAAAGAATTTCCAATAATTAAAGAAATTAAAGAACTTCCATTAGGAGAAGTCCATTAAAGAATTCGACCGTGCGTAACTGGCCAAAGAGTTTATGAGTCGAGAAAACATCTAACTTTCAGATGCTATATTGTATGTTATGTATGTCTTGCTGAGGATAGTTGGTATACCAAACATGCATTCCCAACTTATCTTGGAATCGAAGATATCATTCTTTTCTCTTCACAAGCAAAACAAATGAAGTAGTCAGTCTGAAAAACGATGAGCATATTCGATGCATATCTCCTATTGTCAGACTGAATATTTAGGAGGTTATAAACACTGTCTGTAATGCAAAGAGTTTCAGTTCTAGTGCATTTTGCGCCAAAATCTGCGGGATTGTTTATAGGCCTACTGGCTCTGATGGATGGTATTTTTAATATTGTTTGTTGAACTATATTGAACCATCAGACAGACAGCCGTTAACCGTATATATGGGAGAATGTCATTGTCAAAGGGTAATAACTTCGCCTTCAGTTGGCATGGAACCAATTATATAAAGGGCATCAGCTTAAAGCTACATGATCCAAAATCAATTTCCGCTTCGAGCCACATCATACCAATAACAGACAGCAAACAGCATACAACTTAATAAATCCACCTTTATCGACGACATTACACTTGAATATTAACGCATAATGTTACCTGTTTATGTGTGTGCCATTTATTTTGCACGGGTTTTTGCAGGTGTTTCTGTCTTATGTGATATTGCCGCCATTCCGCTGCATCCAGAGAAAGGACGGTAGTTCTTCAAAAATGCGCGGGGTAATTAATAGAAATTGCTATTATGAGTGCATGACGCGTATATACGCACCAGATGCGCGTCTCACTGGGGGAGTCCCCGTCGAAATAAAACTTGAAATTATAGGCTTCATTTCTCGCACGAGGGCGGCATATCATATATGGGTCGTTCCTGTAGGAGACTTGATTGATTGTGCTCTAGTCGAAGGAGAGAAATTTACGAAATGTTTATTTAAAAGATGAAGAAGAACCCGGAAACCAGCTATTGGTATGAATGAAGATACGCGAACACGAAAGCTCTCGAGGTTCTAGAGTCCTAGACGATAGCGTATGAAATGATGTCCTCTTTCATTTTTAAGCAAATTTCTATTACTATGTTCTCTTTCATTTTTCGTAAGAAAGACCTGATTGGAGATATCTGAGAATTAGAACTCTTCGTTAGGGTAAGATATTTGCAACGGACCTAGGCTGAAGTTACTTTAGTCGATGCTAACACGTTCGTCCATGGGCGACAGGTGAGATTCATCATTCGTAGACCATTTTCCAATTAACAACACGTGCCAGCACGACAACGACATCAACACCCAGGAAGGGTGATTGATTCAATGGGGTTTAACGTCGTTTTCAACATTTTTTCAGCTATATCACTACGGGGAAGGGAGGGGGAGGGGCGGGGTACCTACCTGTAACGGAGCAAATCTAATGCTGCCATTTTATAGTGCTGTCCCACTGAAATATCATGCCGTCACCAGGAGAAATGATTAACTGGTCGCATCGATACTCGAGGCATTAAGTTCTGGATCAGAAAATATATATTTCACCGACAGATGAAAAACACCTAAACAAGTGGCTATACAGTGTACCCATTGCATATATAGCCATGGAGGCTAGCCAAGCAAACCAATAACAATCAAGCAATATCAGCTCCAACTGAAAGTTGCATGCACTGGAGGAACACAATTCATCAACAGATTACGTTTGATAAGATGTCTAATCCAGCTGAATTAGGGGCTACAGGGACGTATGAACATCGCGTAGTGGGGGCGAGATTTCCATGAAGCTCATATTATCAGTAACATTTACAAGCGTCTGGTCCGTCATTCATAATTCAACCGTCGTCTATTAAAGAATATCCGCGTCCACAATCCAAAGACCGTTTCCATATTCAATATAACAGCATTAGCACCAAATTCAAAAAGACAATCATAGTACACATAAACATAGGCTAGTTTCCCGCAAGAGAGGAACAGTGAAGAGTTTGCAATGATGCCGACAAGACATCAGTGATGTTCCAAAAATAACAAATCCGTATCGCAAAAGCAACATAGTTACGACGTACTCTTGGAAATGCATTTGGAGAAAAGAATACTGACGAGTGATAGAGATTTACCAAAAGAAACAATACGATGTTTTGTTGCCATCATTGAAAACTCTTCACTGTTCTTCTCTTGCAAGGAATTAGTTATTTGAGCTTATGTCTGGTTGGAGTTAGTTGCTATTTGTCTTATGGAAAGGTGTTTCCATTATGGCCGACGACTGACTAAGGAATGTCGAATATGAGGCTTGTATACAGGTTTCTGGAAAAGGCATCTTGTCATGAAGGGGCTGTAAAAAGTAACCTCAACAGATTGGTGTTAGTGCCAAGCTGCTATAATTTGAGAGCCTCAGCTCGAATCAAGAACACAGAGTTCCACAGTCCCCAGAATTCGACCGAATATACATTTATCACACAAAATGTCCTGTTTCTCATGCCGCTACTGAATCAGCAAGAAGTTTTTTTCTTTCTGAAGTAGTTATATGTACTATACCTACTCTACTTGATAATGTAAAACTTTTCTCGTTAGCCGGCGTTGTTCTGTGGTATAACTGACATCATGTATCTGACGGTAACTTTTGTTACTGCGGATGGAACAATAACTCCTTCATCAGAAAGGCCACTTGCCCACTTTCAAGACTACCGATCTGCTTGCTATCTTCTATTTTGTGGGAGGTGGCTGGGTGCCTTACTCTGATGATCGTCCGTTCTAATCCCCCATGAGACTTTCAGCATTAGCATCTGTGCTAAACTAAGATAGTGTAATCCCTAAATAACGAAAATACTTTTATACCATCACTTTCTAAATGACAAAACATATCTTCATGTATTCAGCTACGGGAGTTTTGTTATTACGATCATCAGAGAGGCACTGTATGTTGGCTCCCAAGACTACCGGTATACTGCCTCGTAATTTGTGGGAGGCCCGTCAGCCGCGTGATTTAGATCGCCGACATATATTGCTGGCGTTTGAGTGCCGTACTCCGGTGGTCGCCGGTTCGAGTCCCATGCGGGACTCGACCAATTTTTCGCTCTAGAATCTGTGCTACACTGAGATAGCGTAATCCCAAAATAACGAAAATACTGTTATTCGATCAGTTTTCTAAAGAAAACAGTTTCAATATGCTTGCAATTTAAAGATTAACCATTTCAAAATTGTTTACTATCTCAGTCTTGTCTCGAGAATAACATTTTAGAAAGTTCTAGATAGTGAGCATACATATTTTACCTAGTACCAATAGTTAGATCTATGAAAATAAATATTGCAGAAGTCGCTAGACCTTTTTCTCCAAATTTGGCGAGACAGATGGCTAAAATATGATCCAGGTATAATGCAATGCATCCGGAACCTGTCCTGACGTGTGTCAACGGGAGCCATTTGAATCTCCGCAAGATGCATTCAAAGTCGTCGTCTGACTTGAAAGACATTAGGTAAGATCACCTCTCAGTTAAAACAGCAGGTATCATCTATACGTTGTGTTTCTGGCGGAAGTGAATAAATGTATTCACTTCAAGCGGCCGCTTCTAGATACTAGCTACATGTATGATTGGTTACTGATTCACGGATATATTACATATATACAGTTCATTTTCAAAAAGCCCTGTCAATAATGTGATATTGACCCATAAAACGTACTTACATGATAACACCACCTACCCCACATCCTACTCGCCCCTATAGAAGAACGACATATGTTTACTTAGCAGCAAATGTTGTGAACTGCCCGAGAGTTTGATGTTTGACCCATGTCATCGCCTCGAGTCAGTGTATATATCGATCGATACACTGGCTTGCTTAGTTACTCCAGTAGTTCTGGATACAATTGTCTAGTCCGTCATTTAATATTCAGCCGACGACCATTAAAACGCGTCCATAATCCAAAGACAAGGGTGGATGTAGCGAAAATGCATAGAGGGAGTATCACACCCCAACAGGCGAGGGTCCAGGGTCCGCCTAGCCCCCGGAAGCTCCGGGGTCCTAGACCGCCGGTGATGCGTTTTCCCGGAAATAAATCTGAACATAACGTATGCGGATTCATGGTTCTAGTTTCACGCTAGTTTCACATTATAAGCACGCATTATATTGACCAAATCACACCTCATGCCTGAATCCATTTGACTTTTTAGTTATATTTATCGCATACAAAACAATGACCGTTACGTCTTGGAACATCAGAAAACAATACGATACCGATACGATTAATTTACACAAAGCTAAAAATTCAGTGAATCCTCATAGCCCAACAGGCGAGGGTCCAGGGACCACCTGGGTCCGGAAGATCCGGGGTCCTAGATCACCGATGAGTTCCAAGCGTTTTCCCGGGAATAAATCGGAACATATTGTATGCAGATTTATGGTTCTATTTTCACTTTGGTTTGGCATAAACCCGCATCGATACTGAAAAATATCACACTCCATTTGACTTTCTGGTTTAACACATACAAAACAGGTCTATAACACACCAAGACACGCGGTGCGCTAGCAGCGATAATGTCTGATTTTAGATACATATTGAAACCCCAATAGTGATAGTACGCTCACAACCACATGGATAGATGATGACCTGTTTAATACACCTATAGATACTCTAATTACATAATCCACATTCGTTCATTTTACATATCAATTTAAGACATTATTTCTACGTGGAATCCCAGGGTTCGCTGATCTCTCTCAAAACAATTTTTTTGCAGGTGTTATGGGGGAGGTGGGTGTCCGAAACCCCTCACAGAATTAGCACCAAATGTTAGAAAATCACCAAATGACCAAACTTTTGTCCATGTTGTTGATAAAAGCTGTACAGGTAATCTATAAAAAAGATTTTGAAGAAAAAATATTATGCTGCTATGAAAAAAGTTCCTGTGCTGTATGTATTTTGTTACAAAAAATTCAAAATATCTTTCAAAAGAACTTTATGCGAAAAAGAGTACTAGGAATGTCTAGACATGAGATTTCTCCATTCTCTATTACACAAATTCTTACCAGTATTTCATCATCCGGCTAAGTAAACTAATCATTTCGGTGTTCAAGAAATCACATCACTGATACATTATATCTTGCTTGAATTTCCCATCAATAAACACTATATATCAACCTATGATATAGGCATAGCTTGAAAATACTGATCAGCGATACGGATTTGATATTTTAGGAACATCATGATGTCTTGCCGTCATCATTGAAAACTGTTGACCGCTTTTCTCTGGCAGGGAAATAGCCTACTTTTATGTATACTATGATTTGTTTTTCAAATTTGGTGTTAATCGTGTTATTTGAATTAGGTCTTGGATTATGGACGCGGAAATTCTTCAATGGACGACGGATGAATATTGAATGACGGTCGAGACGCCTGTATTCCAATGTGTACTGACTTTGCACCATCAACTTTGCAGACTTCTCTCGCGAATACAACGATATGCAATAATAACTATTAAAACATGATCATTTCAAATCCCTTATCTTGTCACTCACGGTTCATACTTTATGTAAGATTCATGAGACAATGCATGCAACAGCCCAGTCTGGGGACAACAATGTATCTAGACTTGTGCCTTTTCAATGACACAAAGACCCAGACAATAGCTTCCTACATGAAGTATCCACCTCACTCGCCAAGCCATATATAGACGATCGTTTCGCCGTAGATATTTCATACCATGTTATGGGTTTAAAAGAAAAAAGCCGATGTTGCTGTCGCGGAGCTACATATCAACTGTCCTTGTCCTGTTAAATGATGGGTCTTTCCCAAATAAAGTTCAATATTCGAATGTGATTTATGTCAATTTGATCGACGCGATTCCCGAAGGTGTGATGGAATATTATTTGTTTCCTAAAGAAATATTCTAAGTAGTGCTCGCCGGAAGGCAATAGTTTTCCTATTTGCAATTGTTTTTCAATCGATAAAAACCGACAAAATCCAAATGTATGGTAAGTCGCCAGGGATGTAGAACACTCGATTATGCTAATAGTTGTATGTGTAATGTGGGTTTCCTGCTGATAAATGCAACTGTAATTCTCAAACAATGTACTGATGATTCCCTCGCGCTTCGGGACGATTATATTTCGATGGGCGGCACACAGGCGAACATAAATGGACACACAATTGGGAAACAAAATTGACAGAGAATCTATTTTCGTATAATAACCTGTCTTTTATGTATGCTATGATTGTCTTTTTGAATTTGGTGCTAATACTGTTATATGGAATATGGAATAGGTCTTTGGATTATGTACACGGATATTCTTTAATGGACGGAAGCTGAATTTTGAATGACGGACTAGACGCTTGTAATTTATTTCGTTACATTTTCTTGACATTGTCGTTATTTATTCACGTACAGTCATATTTCAATGAGAAAATCCTCTATTTGAAGAAAAACGATTATACATTGTCAAGATATGTAAGAGGTTGGAAATATTGACGGCGTCTGGCGACTATAACAGAAAGGATAGGACTATTCAGGAAAACATCCCCACCGGACCTCACATTCCGAATAGAATACCGAGGATTCTAAGATGTTGCCTTGGTATCTCAGTCGCGCTTTTATTGCTGCTCTTTATGTGGAAAATATATGGCCATTGCACAGGCTTAAGCGGAATTAGATACGCTAGCTCGGAAGCGGTGATCACAGATCAGCTCAAACGCTTACCTTACATTGAACGCTTTCTCAACATCGACAATATACGCCATCGGCTTGATGAGGATCAGATTACTTTGATCACCTGTTGCTATTATGTATATCTTGATGAATGGGATAACGAGCGAGCCAGTTATGACACTTATCAACATTAGGTATCTCATCGGAAAGCAATCTGTCCGTTACTACATCACCTTCACAGCAAGCTGCAGTCTGCTTACTTTGCTTCAGTTTGGTTATGTTAACTCAAGTGACTTCAAGTGATACATTTATTCAATCGTCAGAACATGATTTTGCATCACAGAAATACAATTATTTTTAAACTATTTAAAATAATTAGTAAATCATATAAATGCCCGATTCCGACCCTCGGATATGAAAAAAAAACAAAAACAAAAAACGGATGTAACCAGGATGAAGCAGATTGAAAAAAAGCAGATTGCGCGATAGGAAATAGTTCAGCATCTATAGATGCCAGTTTGCATGTAGAAGAGCAGTTTCGTGGAAAATAGATATCTGCGTTGCTCAAAAGTACTTCATCCGCTTGCGCTGGAGAGCGAGTAGGGAATATAGAAAACCAGCTACAAAGATCGCTCAAACCTATCCCTTATAAGATCGCCTTTGTTGATATTGGATACGAAACTTTGATGAAGGGCTGACCCACTGGCGTAGGAGCATTTGCTGCTATAATCAGGATTAATATATCAGTCTTAAATCACTCTCAAGCTGCCGGATCCATTACCGGTCTATGATTGCATATATTTACTCGGAACAATGCCCAAAATACAGGCGCCTTTTATCTATCGTTTTCTCCTCGATGGCTACGAGTCTATACCCAGAAGCAATAACAAAGATTTGGATACATTGCCTATTGTGAACGGTTACAGTATTAATGAAATCATACTCTCATCGGACCATGAAAAAACGTCAACCATTTTCAATCATGGTAATTGTGAGGTTGGAGCTTTAAACCTCTAGAAGGTACATACTGTTCTTGGAAAGGTCTAAATATGATCATGGTTAATGATAGCAAATATGTCATGAAAGCGATTAAAAAATACTGTAAACGAAAGATACCAGTGATTCTAGGCGCAACTATTGTACAAGAGCAAATAAAGGATACCACTAATTCACAGTGTAACTATTTTACACTAGCAAATAAAGGATACAAGTTACTAACGGTGAAAATATTGTAGGCTAATGAAGGATATCAAAGATTCACGGTAGAACTATATTGTACACAAGCAAATAAAGTATACCAGTGATTCACGGTACTTCCGCTCACAATCATAATGATCCTTTACAGACACTCTGCGATTGGCTGCATTTTCTTCCAGTTTTCTTCACAAGCCGAATATGCCGGATTTCCATTTGAATTCACCAATCAAATGTTTTAAACTGAAAGATATCCAGCGATGCTTTGCTGTTTTTATAAAACTAAAACTAATTGTTTCAGGAACTTTCAAACCAGAACTGGGTTAGAACATGTCCATGGATGGAAAAGTTTCTGCAACATCTAATAGCCCTACGGAGATAGCTACTTCTTCACCTATACTAGAGATGTTCAACAAGTGACTGGTCTCCTCGGCATATTGATCCAACAGAGAAGTACTCGACTACAAGAAACGCGCGAACGTAGAGTAAGATAATATTTGTTCCGACTCATTACACGTAGAAAAGAGGCTACGACCAAACAGCAAATCCAATGTCGTCTCATGTCAGGCGTTAGAGCCCCGATAAACTAGACCTAGGTAACGTTCATGTCGAGCGTGAAATCGTGACTACTTTACAGATTGCCTCGTCTACAGTAATTATGAATGGCTGACGGTTAAATTGTTGAGCATATTCGAAATCCCCTATTGATTATCCGACATTGTCAACATAACTCCATCAGGTCGTTTGCTCTAGGAGTGTATGGAGGAAGACCTTGCTGGGGGTTGTTGACATACATGGCAGCAATTGTGATGAAGAAACATGATTTCGATATTGCTCGACGTCTGAGAACCACTTCGAGTACAAATACAGACGTCAGTTTGCTGTATTGCTGTTAACCGATTCCTGAATACACTACTAATATATTCTGTGTCAGTTTTATGTTTTATAGTTTTGTCTGTTTCCAATATATGATGTCAGCTTAATTCTACACAACTTAATATCTAAGCTTAGCAAACAAAGCTTGACCAAGACTCATTTCAGTTCTACAGAAAAACAAATTGAACGTTTGGTTTTCCAAAAGCTATACTATCTGTATTATATTCGATCATCCAGTCAGACGCTATCTTTCTATTGCTTCCTGTTCAATATTTTCAGTCCGATACAGAAAGAGCCACGAGCAGGGTCACTTTAATCTATCAAAGTCTAGACGATAAGATTGTCATTGCAAAAACGAGGATATGTGCCAGAAAATATAAAGCCGCGATGCTTTCTTGGTGTTTCCATCAAGGGCGCATCATACTGGATGCCCACAACGTATGCTATTTGAAAAATAGTATGGCTCTTAATGTACGTGGGTAGTGAACAGATAAATATGTTTTACGTCAGGGCTTGATTCGAATACATAATACTGTAGCGATAATTGTCTACCTGGGATTTCTCTACTTTCTATCTTACAATTCCTCATGGGAGTGTTATTAACCACTGTTGTTTATTGATAATCTCCCTGTTCAGGAACATTGTTCGCTGATATATTAATCTCAGAAGACAGTTTATCATTCATGGGATATCTCGTTGTTCATATAAAGTTGATCATTCGCATTCACCGATGGCTATACATCCCTATATATGACGCTGTGCAGCTTATATGTATATATGCACATTCACTGTAAGAATGAAAGAAACAACCGATAATTCAACTGGGACATCAAATTTAGACCTATGCCTGTGTAAAGATGAAAAGGGTACACTCTCACGTCGACTCTCAGACAAGAGACGATTACAGTTTTGTCATTGTCAGCCAACCCTTCCTGGGTACTGACATCCCGGAAGGGCCTGTATAAATGGGATACATATCTGATATTGTGACGAAGTCAATCAACAACATCACAAAGGATTTTGTACAAACTGGTTAAACAATACTACATTGTATTTACCACCAAGTTTCTCTTCCGTTTTTCAAATATGGTGTGAATATCACACATGAATAGCGAAGTACGAAAGTAGTGTACAGAATTGGTAGCACTACGTTTCGTATTAACTTTTGTGTAATTCCTATTCGCGACCGCTCGGTCTATTTTGTTGAAGTCATATCACCTCGCGCATTAATGATGTAAGGATTTTACAGCCCTCAGCTGTAAACCGTAATCCGCCGCACGTGAGGCACATCAAATGCTATAGGATTTGTTTCCGCTCATATAGTCCTCGTTGTATATATCCAAATGAAATGGATAGTCCATTGATTCTACCCGCGGACGATCTCTTCTAATTTGTGTTTCTACCAGTTTTTCTTCTCCAGCTGATCTCCATGGTAACGGAACTCATACAGCTGACATGCGCTGTTCGGAGTTTCGGGGCCATACTGTGCTTTCAACATGGATGCCAATATGGATTCCTAGCAGTGCGAGGTACTAATGTCTTACATTATCCGGGACCGTGTCGAGTGGTGTAATTCCGCCTAATCCGGAAGGAATCGGGGAATCCTGAATTTTACGAACTTCAAGATATTTGTTTAAGAAAAACAGAGGCATGGATGAAGGCAAGCGGCATGATTGTATTGGTGAATTACATTATCTGGAAGCTGGAAGTATAACACAGATCCACAACTAGTTATAGGTCCTTGCATAGTCTAGTCGATAATTACCGTGTTAAATACATGCGTCTAGTCCGTCATTCATTATTCAGCCGTTGTCCATTGAAGACTTTCCGCGTTCTTAATCCAATGACCTAATTCATATAACAGTATTAGCACCAACTTAAAAATAAAAAAATCATAGTATACATTACAAAATAGGCTAGTTCCTGCAAGACGAGCGTTTGAGCCGAGAACGGCATCGATATCTGCTGAAACATCGGATTGTACGTGATCGTGTACAACTCGTCATTATTGCCATGGAAGTTTTGACCGAATGATAAGGAACAGGCCTGGTTGGCATTTCCACCATGAAAACGCTGGTAATTCTGATTGGTGAATTATGTACCACCACAGGTCTCCGATTCCCTCATTGTGGGGGTGAATCCACTCCGCCCAGAGTGTTGGTCTCTCAATAACCATAGTGACAAGGAAGCATGGTTAGGGTGGCGTTGGAGTAAGGGTTTGCATGACGCGCTTTACGTGACTAGTGCTCATCGTTCCATGATGAAGTACCCAAGTCAATCAGACCTTTAACCATACCATTCGGACGTTTAAATTCAATTGTGTATCGTAACCACTTCACGGAGTGGTCATGTTGTTTATATTGCTAAAATATGTAGCATTGTGTGGCGGATAACCAATCTTTAATTGGTTAATTTGGCCCCTGTCAAAATTGCAACTTTATCAGGGCGTTCCCGGTAAACCGCGTAATGGCAGCAACGGATAAGGATAACGAAGACCGATGATGTTTGACTGTATGAAGTTAACTCACTACGACGGTTGTACTAAATTGAGTACTAAACAAATGTACTAAATTGAGCATCGCTTCTGATATACTTGGTCTAGTGTATTGAAATGGCGAGAACTGCGCTATGCATATTATAAATGTAACAGCGCACAATATGTAGTCACTTCTAAGAGATTCTTTTCATCAAGCAGCTACTTTAGAAGATCATTTTAGTCGGGTAAAAGAAGATTGTATTTCAGGTTATTTGAAAGACATTTGCATAAGTTTTAGTGTGTGTGTATGTTTTTTGGTGTGTTGTGTTGGTTACTTCTGGATTGCTGGGTTGTTGAGTTGTTTTTGTTGAAATGCTCGGAGATTTGCTTGATCGTCGCTATATACTGAAATATTGCTGAACGCGACGTTAAACTTTAATTCTCTCTCTCTCTCTTCCAATATCATGATCGCTTCGACATATATTAATGCAAAGCTTAGATACTTCCACCTAGGTAATGTGCTCTCTGAACGTACTTGGAAGCAGCCCTAGACTATTAACGAGGAGTGTCGTCCTTAAACAAGCAATATGTACACATGTACCGGGTTGTAATCCGGGTTGATTGGTGGAAAAGATAATTGTGAAATCGTGTACAGACGAAATAAAGGATAATCTGTCATAACTATAATCTGTCATAACGATAATCTGTCATAACGATTATCTCATCGGTTGCAGCTGGTCCATGGATAGGGAAGTAGATTTATATTAACGCAACGTATTGATACACCATGACACACAAATACGTCTTAACAGTAAGCGATGAATGTCTCTATTTTTATGCGCCGGGCTAAACGATGGGAAAACATCTCTTAGCCAGCTCAGATCGATGGATCGTTTCGGAGAAATTATGAGAAAACGAGTCGGGTAATCGTTTTATCGCATAGTTTCTAGAATACGACTCGAGTACATAAAACGGTGTTTGTGCCACTATTTCTGAAAGCTCGGGCGTTGAATGTATGTGGATATCGTCTTACGGAAGAACTTGATGCTAAAGGCGACATACAGTACAGACATGGCATATTTTGATAAATTAGTAAATAATAATCTTACATGAAACAAAATAGGTTTTATCTACTTTTCCATGTCGAAAAGCACAAATTTTGAAGAAATCTCCGCAATATTGAATTTATCCATGATCCTCTGCTCGGGGGTAATCTGGTAGCCTAGGCTGATATTCTAGGTAAAACATTATCATTATATGACACAATGGGATATTTAATTGGATACATCTTCCAGTACACATAAGAGGCAATGCCTAATAGGTTCACCTCAATTGTGGAAAAGAGCAAGAAAGGGTGCACTTATTTTTGGTGTTTAAAAACTAGTAGTCGGTATGTGGATATTTTCGCATAGTGAAAGTAGGTGACGGCATGCATTGCTGAATGTGCACGCAGTTGAATGTTCTTTGACTAGCGAACATAGATATCTGGTACACGCTGACTACCTTCTTCAAAGATATTTACCTTAGTGTTGAGAGGATGCAGAGTGGACACACGTCATCATAGGAGGATGGCCTGGACTGTCATAGATCGCACTGATGAGCTGGGAGCTGAAAGTATAACATACATGTACCTCACAATTATTCACTTAATCAGTTCAGCATTTATAATATTGATGTCTGGATACGACCTAGGCGGATCAGCTAAAAGACGAAGGCGGATAAATCTCCAGATTGCCAAGGCATCTGCAAGTTTATATTCAGATTGTACCTCACTTAATGTCGTCCAAGTACATTTCATTATCTGATTGCTGAACCACTTACCCCATAGCTATGCGTTCATTCCACTTTAACCAAGAGGGTCTTTCGACAGGAAAGAGAGTGGGGGGGCTATGTGACTCCGAGTTACATGCCCGAGTATATTAGGGCCACATTTGTCCAGACGTGTACAACAGGGGGACATATGATGTAAACAAACCCCAAGTCTTCATCCAGACGATAGTACCCCGATAATCAGAACGTTCGACTCAAAGTGCGAAATCGTGACCACTCAATCGATTGCCTCGTCAAACCTTGTTCCACGCTCATTAAATAGCTCTCGGTCGAGGGCTGAAAATGCGTATAGGTCATCATGATTCTCCGATGATTAGTTTGTCCTCTGTGTACATGGTTATAACGCCATATAAATGGTTACCTCGGGACTGCCCTGCTTAGGCTTAAGACTTAAATGGCCACAACAAAACATGAAGGAGGATGATGCTTCCTCTCTTATGTCGCATACAATGTTCGTGACGCTGGAGAGAGCGATATACTCCATAAAAAATGTCATGATGCCATATCAAGGATTTTTATAAGCATTAAAGAGCTGTATCGTGTTCTGTTCGTTTGCGATGTTATGGATCTGTTATGTTAAAAATGGAGCATATCGAGAAAGGCACACGTTATTATACAGAAGTGTTGTTCTAATTCAAACGGGCATGGAATTTAATCGTACGATGGCTACCAAGGTCAACAATTACAATGTAAGCCTAAGATACATAAACCATGCGTAAGATATTCGTTAGGATCTCAGCATGCACGCTCAAAATATACGTCCACCATTTTGCATGACGTTACCTGTAACCCTGGAGAGAACACGATGTGTAGTTTGCTGCTGTTGAAGCGAACATGCATTCTATTATATGCAATGCTTTATATTAAGGCAAAAACAAATATGTTTCTGGTTAGCACTCGTCGTCCTGCTCCTTTGAGCGTCAACACTATTTTATTTTCTGCAAAGGGAAGGGTCACCAACATTGCATTTGTCTCTAACCTGCTGTTGAAGATCTAGACATAATCATCCTGTTCATGAAGAACACATTACATACAGTTGGTGGAAACCCCCAAAAAGTAACCAGCAATCGACGTATGGCAAACTATGCTATAATTTACACAATTTCACTAAATCGGGGTTATCCCAGGGTTAAAAAAGACTTACAAAATATAATATATAAAACCCATCACTGCACAACATTTTGTTCGTCTTTAATGTTTTTAACCAGAAACTAAAGTTTGTTTTTGGCATAACGTTAGCCAAAATACAAATAAACTGACCCCCGCCTCTCATTCACCACACTCAGACTCGCTTCCGTGAAAAAAAAAATTGGTGGTAGCCGAGGTAAATGAAAAGTACGAGGGATCGTAAGTGTCGTCCAATGAAGGTAGCTACTGGACCAGATAGATGGGGCAATTTTGGGTAGTGTCAATTCCTGCGATCAGGGTTTCACCGTCGAGGCATCACCATTCGTCACCTCTACCACAATTCAAACTGGTAGAATGAACAGTAGAACTTATCATAGATGTCCCTTGTGCAAAGTAATATGTATTATAAATATAATCACTGTAATAAATTAGTTGTGCGAGGAAACAATGAAAAATAGGGAGAGCTACACCAGTGTGTGTGTATATGGGCAGTCGTTTACATGTCCACATAAAAAGGTACCATGGACAATTACAAGCGTCTAGTCCGTCATTCATAATTCAGCCGTCGTCCATTAAAGAATATCGGCGTCTATAATCCAAAGACCTATTCCATATTCCATATAACAGTATTAACACCAAATTCAAAAGGACAATCATAATATACATAAACATAGGCTAGTTTCCTGCAAGAGATAAGCGGTCAACAGTTTTCAATGATGCCGACAAGACATCATGATGTTCCAAAAATATAATTCCTTCTTATGGGTGGATTACACACGAACACGAATCGAAACTTTCCACCCGTGAGTGGCCTCCTGACATAATGAGGAATTTGTCTCACTGGAACAACATGTTGAGGATATCACCCAGTATCTAAATGAGATAATCGTGTGTTGCTGGCGTACATTCGGTAATAATTGTTATGGTGGTGAATAGTTATATTGCGTACATGAGCCATTAACAAAGTTTTCGTCATATGAACACCGTATACGTCTGCTCTTTATCACTTGACGATAAAGTCTATCGTGGTGGATTAGCAGACACGCAGGCCTAACAAACCAGAAGTGATATTTTCGCCCTTATGACTTTGGAAAATTCTTTATCAGGGGTGTATCGTTGTATGATTGCGGTTCACATGTTATTATCCGACATCTCTGTCTGCACTTCAATCTCATACTCTCCAGCACCAAGGTAAAAAAATAATAGAGTCTTTATACGGTGTTGGTTATGTGTGCGTTATTGGGGTAAACCGTGTATGCAGTATATACACGAGGCGGAATATCGAACTGCCCGAGTTTCTTACATACCTTAATTAATGGTATTCCAGTTTCTAGTATTGCTTGTTTCTAGTTTACAAACATACAAATGGTGTACATCTCGTGTTTGCAAACGCAAATCGAATTACAATTTGACGATATTTGACCATATTCGATTCTCAAGAATAAAAGTCCTCAAAATCGGTTGATTCTGGGTTTTCACCAACTGCATGTAATGTGTTCTTTATGAACAGGACGATGATTTCTAGATTTCTAGATCTTCAATTCATTACACTGTCGAGAACTAAGAATTATCATACAGTAAACTGGTAAACCACGGTTTAACCAAGGTATACGCAACTCTGATCTTGGTAATTGCAGTTATCCATTACACTGTCAGGAATTGGGTAGGCGAATCACCGCGAACTGCAAAATCGTGTTCATTCTTGGCAATTCGTACTGGCATCTTGCGGGGTTCGTCGCAGATCGTGACCGTTCTTGCCTATTCTCGGAGGGAGTACGAACGTTTTGAAATGTTCAAAACATTCGCCGGTCAAGTACGATTAAATGGTATACGTATGGCATTCTTGGCACCATCCTACTGCGTTCTAGCATGCATTCTCCTCCTATCGTGTATATTCGTGGGTAGTCGTAGTAGTTCTTTCGGTCACAAATCAGCAAGAATGCCGTACGCATTGTACGATGATTGTTGTACGCATTCTACGCTTCTTGTACGATCATACTACGATACTGAGAAGAATTCAACACGATGTGTGGCGACAGTACTATGAATACCCACGACAGTACTACGAATAACCGCGACAGTACTCCGAATACCCACGCTGGCGCTACGTTTCATGAAGAATAGGCTACGCTTCCCCGCGAATCTCGTACGATTTCATAGGATTGCACCACGATCTCTCGCGAAGACCATCGTATGTTGTACATTTCATAGAAGACGGATCATATATATAGGTTCGTGTGGCCTCCTGGGGTGTCGTGTCACAGCGTAACAGGTTCGTACTGCATAAGTACTCACATCGTACTGCATACGTGCTTATTCGTAGCAGATTATCGAGCATTCGTAGTGGGTTCACGGGCTGCCGTGTTGATGCGTAGGGCGTTCTTCATTGAATCGTACTGCATGCGTACTCATTCTTGATGATTCTTGTTAAATGCTTATGGCTGTCGTACAAGGAACCTACGGCATGCGTAAGAGATTCGTAGGACAGTTTCAAAGAGGCCCTCTACAGCCGAATTGACACGAATCGACAAGATTAAAATATTCGTGGTCATTTGCCGGCATTCTCCACCCAATTCTTGACTGCCGACAGTTTTCTACCAAATCAGTTCGAATACGAGAGCTCTTGTCAGTCGGCAACGCTGATTCGTTAAGAGTACATTTTCCTGATCACAAACTGTTGTTTTCTGGTTATGGATATTTTGCCAGCCATATCCGGGACACGTCCATTGATTAACGTGCTGATGAAGTTACCGTTTTGACAGATACGCAGGGATTGTCTGATGCACCACACGACTCAATACATTTCGACGGTTTAACTGTCTGTTGTGTTTAATGACCGTGGAGAGTGAAAATTTACGGGGCAATCCATTAAGTGATCACGATTTCACACTTGAACGTCCGTGAGAGTATATTGGATTAGTGTTGGTTCAAATAGTTTTGCAGGTTCTGCGATATGTTCGGTTCTAAATTTACAAGTACAAGTGACCTGGATCATGGACTGCACGGGATAGTTCACTCCAGGGTACATGCACGTGTGGATTGAGGAATATTTTCCCAGTCTTTATATCACATATAGAACGTGCGAAAATACTAACGTCAGTTCAATCTAATCTTCAGTTAAACCTTTCCCAATAACCACTTATGGAAGGTTCAATCCAACTGTGAAATGGTGAACACATTTCTCGATTGTCCCGCCAAAGTCCGCTCCACCGTCACTGGAAAATGCTGTGGGTTAAAGTGTTGGAACGGTGCAGCGTTGTGTGGCACAATATAAATCCCTTGTTGGATCAGGGCGTTCGCCCTGGGACTCTGGATGTAACATATTACCTGTAGTCATTCACATAAATGACATCAAAGATCATAACACGCTATGTCAGATTGAGCCACGTAAACTATCATATACCCTCTCCTGAACAAGAATGCCATCACCCTTTGATATGTGCCACAAACAATGCAAATTACTTCATCAATATTTGTTATGCAAGAATATCATAATTTGTGCCGATAGGTTATTGTATAGTTATTTTGGATCTATTAAATTCAACTGTAACACATTGCCCAAAAATCGATCGTTCAAGGTCTTATATAACTATTAACTCCCTCTGTACCTGTATTTTAACAGTTTCAAACTGGTAGCATGAACTATCATGAATAGATGAAGAACTTATCCTCGTCTACGAACTTCCCGGCTTTCCAACAAGATATAATATGATGGAAATATCTGTCTGCTAATTCCTCATTTGGACATTCAATGACTGACAATCATTGAACATTTGGTTTTTCGGTACCGATAGGGCACAAAGAGGGTTAATCTGTAAATTGTACCGATTTAAAGTGTTGCCTGTTTCCATGTTCATATAATATTCTCATCTCCCATAATAAGCATTTCCGCGATGCACAATGTTCAAATAAATGCTTTCAGAGATATTATTTTACTTCTGAAACATCTGTTACATTATTAATATTACATATCCGAAAGAGACCAATGTATAACTGTTACATCTAGCCCAGCAAGGTGTGTTGCTAAATATGGAAAACGGAGAGCTGTTTAGAGGAGATCCGTATAGAATACGAAATAAGGAGAGAGAGAGAGAGAATTGAGGTTTAACATCGCGTTCAGCAATATTTCAGCTATATAGTGACGATCAAACAGGTTTCTAAGTATTCAAGTTAATAACTTTAATAGTAATCCAAAACATTAAAACATACACACATTAAAACTTATGCAACAAACCGATTTCTCTCAAATAACCTCAGACACATTCCTCCCTCACCCGACCAAAAAGATCTTCCAAAGTAGTCGCTTGATAAAAAGAATTTCTTACAATCTTAAAATCTATACAGTCGATAATAATATGTTTTCGCTGTGAGATCTTCGTGGCATGGAATACACCTTGGGACTGGCTCTCTTTTTTAGTAAATATTCGTGAGTTAATCGTGTATGGCCGATTGAGTATAGCCTACAGTTCTTTTGAACTCATGAAGTTTGTTATTATTCACAGCATCCCATAAAGATTGAAACAGCTTTCTCACATAAGTACAGATAGAGAGACTGAAGTCGCTATTTGGGATTCCAACAGGATCAACCTCATTATCCAGGGCTGCCTTAGCCATTTCATCAGGCCCAGTATTACCTTTGATGCCAACTTGACTAGGCAACCAACAAAATACAATATCAACCTGTTGACCAAATCTACAGTCATATAATTGTAGAATATTCAAGATGGTGGGATGAGTTGAAGTTCCACTTTTAATCGCTTGAAGACATGACAGTAAATCTGAGAATATGACATATTTTTTCCTTTTGGTGTACCCAATACCTTCCAAAGCCGATAATATAGCTTTTGCTTCTGCAGTGATTATCGAACAGGTTTTAGTTTTGGAACTAAAGATAGTATCACATGCTACTCTCTTATCATCTTTAGAACCTTCTGTATAAATAGTCTGATGTGATCTGTATTTTTCTTTCAGCAGACCAAACTCTTGTGTATACACGAGCTGGCTCGCGTTTGCCTTTTTATATTGCTTTAGTGTAATATCTACTTCTGGTTGAGCTAACTGCCATGGTGGAATTGGTAAGAGCTAGTGGGCGTCTGGTCTACCCCTCACTCTCATTCTCAAGATTTTATGAGAAATCATATTATCTTGCTGCATCATCGAAAACTCTAGTAGGAAACAATTTATGTTTTACTATTATTTTCTTTTATACACATTTGGGATTGGTACTGTCATACAAAATAGGCCTTTTGATTATTGACGCAGAAATTCTTCTATGAGCGACGGTTAAAAAATCAATGCCCCTCTGACGCTTGTCATCTGACACACCAGAAGTTTTGTTGATCACAACAGTTGGACAACTTCTCGGGTCACTGATGTAGGAACAGCTTAACTTTTTGCAGTTGAAATTGGTATCTCATTGCAATCTCAAACCCGAGCAGATACATTTAGTGGATCCTGTTTGACTGGATTTGAGTGTTTATTCCTATATAACTAAACACTCCAGAATATTCTAATTATGTCTATGATTATACAGAGGGCGAGAATACACATTTTGGCCAAATTAATACTCATCAGTTAATACTCATATTACTTGAAAAAACACATGCTCGGTCGATCTTAACGGCGCATTGGCCTTCATATATCAATACGCTCTCGTTTACCTAATGATTGGAACGTGATCTGTGAAATATTGTACACTTTATGGTTTTCCCGACAATGTCCGCTTCACGGTCATTACACACTGGTGAGAGTTAAATTGTTATAACTGTCAGGCATTGTGTGAGAAATGGAAGATTTAAGTGTGACATTATAAATTCATTGTTGATTACTTGGTTCGTGCCCAATCGTACATCCCATCATGCGATTTGTTGTCTGTCGGCCTAGCAACTCGTTCAGGGCGTTCGCTCTGGGACTCTGGCCACAGCATATTGCTAGTCGCCATTGACATAAATGGCAGCATTGGATGATGAAGAACGATGGGATTTCCCAGGGTAGGAATAAATCTTGGTCAATATTTTGGCACGACGTTTGCACCCGTTGGGAAAGAGAATTTAAACCCAAGCGTTAACAGAAAAACAGGAATCATGTGTGGGTCTTTAGTGGTCGGAGAGAAAAGAATGGCTAATGGCATGAATGGTCCACATTGCAGAATCAGCGATAAATGTTGCATTCGACCGGTACCCGCTGTCCACAACGGAGGCCTTCACTATGAACAGACCCTTTATAATCAGTCAGATATGTGGAATGATTGTGCATTTTCCTGCAAGTGAGAAGCGGTCAACAGCTTGGTCAATATCCAAACAGTTCAATCGTTATGAGAGAGAATTGTATTTAACGTCGTGCTCAGCAATATAACGAACAACATAAATCTCTACATTTAAATCGCTATGACCGTTATGAACGTAAAGTACATCCACAAAAACAATTATTTGGGGTTAATCCTACACGAACCTCACGCCGATACTCTGAATCTTCGTACGAGTGTATTTGCGCATGTCAACAGTTCGTATTCTGCTTCGCGAAAATAAACACACCACATACTAAACAGCAATAAAGTGTTGTGATCAATGGGCAACTGTTTATATGGACAGCATAATCATTATTTCTACATATTCGGAGATTCAACTGGATGGATGGCGGGGGTGCTATGGTGTATTTGTTCAAGTATCGATAAGGATATCTAACTCGAATAGCACAGATAAATGCAATGATCTATCTGTTCTCAAATGACAATTCGTATAATGATACTGAAGAATATCCGATCTATCGGTGCATTATATGAGTTTTCCCCGCAGTATAAAAAAGTAAAACATAACATATAGTCTCTGAATAATTAAATATTTTTGAAAAATGGTCAAGGCCCATAATACCTTCGCGGTATACCCGTACACCCGATCCAGAGAAGACTAGAGACATTTTTCAAAATGCAGTCTAGATCTCCAATAATATAGCTAATTTACACCTATAAATATTTCATCATGTCTCACACAGAGATATTTTTGTCGTATAAAACTAGACCATGAAAAATAAAATCCAAAATGGCGATAACCTACCATCATTACGACAGCAAAAATATTTACCTTATTCTGTGAAGAATATGAGATTTCGATGCAGGTTAGAGACTCATCATGATAGGCGGCTGGATCAGTCTCATAGTTATCGGATGATAATGTCTTATGTGGGCTTCAATCGTATAACGATACACGTCCTGTCAAAGAAATTCATATAGTCAGTTAAAATGGTACACTCAATTTTGATAGGCATGTATATCTATTAAACCTTCACGACAAACCTAACCGTATTCATCGATACGTGATCACGGGAAGATCTGACCCGATTGCCAAAAAAAAGCCGCATGTAAGATTGGACAACAGGGTAATTTTGTGGGTGGGGGGGGGGGGAGGGATTTGGCTTAGTGCCACACTCAGTTGTTTCACTCATATGGTGACAGTCAGTTTGGTTGGTGGAGGAAGCCGGAGTACCCAGAGAGAATCACCACCCGTATGCAAGTAACGGACAAACTTTCACACATGAACCATCTGGGCTCGAACCCGTGCCGGTTCAGCGGCGTGAGGTTAGCGGTCACCTGCGAAGCGCCTTAGACCACTCGGTCAACGAGGTAGTTTTGTGAGGAAACCTTGGCGAAATCTCTATTTTCCATAATCCACATCCAATTATTCACCCCCATAGTCAAAGAAACGCGAACGACACGCGATTATCACATTCAAACTGTGCGTCTTCTTCAACATTTTGATCCAGTGAGAGAGATCCGTCATTCCAGGTTTACATGCATGTGTAGGTAAAAGTAATTTCCCCCAGACCTTATATCTTATGTAGAACACCAATAGACCCAACTCTTCAGTAAAACGCCAGTATCAACCCAATCTCAGTCTACTTATCGGAACGTCATCTGTGAAATCTTGAAGACTTCAACGTTGTCACGCCGATGTCTGCTACACGGTCATTACATACAGCTGAGAGTTAAATCTTCCGTTTCTCACACAATGCTGCACAGCTCTAACAATTTAAGTGTGACAGATTATAAATTCGTTGTTGGTTGCTTGGTTTGAGTCCCATCAGGCGTCTCATCGTGCGATGTTTTGTCTGTCAGCATAACAACTATCAGGGTGTTTGCTCTGGGATTCGGGCCATATCATATGTTGGGATGTTGGGATAAATGGCAGCACTGGATGATGAAGAACGATGAACACTCCCTGGATAAGACATAATGCTCGATCATTATTCAGCGCGACATTTGCTCCCGTTGGGAACGTGCATGCGGGAAGAAAGAAGCCAGTGTGGGTAGAGCCCTTTAGATTAATCTGCTATGTGTATTAGAACTAGCAGTCGTCAGGTAAGACATTCAATATTCATTCGTCCATTATAGAAGAATTTCCGTGTCAATAAACGGAAGACTTGTTTCGTAAGACAGTTAACGTCAATTCTAAATGTGTATGAAATAACAATAAAACATAATATAGTTTCCTACAAGAGAGAAGTGGTCCACAATTTTCAATGATGTAAGCAAGACATGACGATGTTCTTTGTATAAAATCCTGATCAATAACCAGTATTCTTCATCCAAATGAATTCGTTTTCTAAAGTATGTATCTCAATCCAGCTTTGAGTGTGACTGTTCATTTGAACGCCATGTACAATACATGATATTCTAACGACCGATTCGTGATTTTGCTGTCTTCTGATGGCGGTCAACCATCGTCCACTGAAGAACTATGCGTCCATAATCCAAATAACAGAATTAGCACAAAAAAAAAAAAATCAAAAAAAATCATAGTATACATAAACATGTTTCCTACAATACAAGAAAAGCGTATATAAAATAAGATTGCCCAAATCAAGGCTCATTCTATTACTGCGATAACAAAGCAAAATTATCAAGAAATCCAATGTATTTCAGAGATGAAGCTGTGAATACCAGCTTTTCATCAGACATGATATGAAGATTCAGCAAACACTTGAGTCTGGTAGAATACAGATAATAAATACTCATTACAATGACCATGTTCTCTTGAGCTTCCGTCCATCGAGTGCCTTTATAATGCAGTTGCTAGAGTTGGAACATATCTAACATAACGAATTGTTGTTGAAAATGGAATAAGGACAACTGCTTGGTCGGAATACTATTTGATCTGTATGTTTCTGTTAAGCGGTTTGTGGGATTATCTGTTGGAGAAGTAGAGAGAAAGGCTATCAATTACAATTTCCTCCCCGTCCTCCATATATGACCTATGTTTTTCCGTCTTGCACATTTGTATGATTGACAGGTTCACAGATGTAGGAATATCCTAAACCATTTGCTGCCTTTACCGGAATCAATCTGCAGGCCTCATCTTAATAACGTTTTGTCCGATATATCATCAGCTCCCGCCTGTATTGATCCAGTTTGGTATGGCGCCCAAAATCTAGAGTCCTTCCTTCATTGTTTTCTCATCGATATCTTCCCGGCGACACAGAAGAGCCGTCAACAAATCATTCACACGCTTTGTACGCTTACAGTCTTGTATTCTATATTTGAGACAAGAACCGGAAAGCTACATTCGGGATTTCCGTCTTTCTGACAATTATAAGCAAATGATGAAGAACGCTATATTTTACGCTGTTTATTGGAATACCCGGTCGCCTAATTGCCAAAGCATTGACCAGGCTCAGTCCAACAGGTATACAACATTTTGACCGAATCGTCGCACGATATTTACTTAAATTACGTAATCACACAGTCTAGTTTTCACGATGATCTGATTACTAAAATTACGTGATTACCCCCGTGGTAACAGTGAACGGTATCCTCGACATTGAATCAGTCTTAGGAGGCGGGGAATGCAAAACTAATCATGGCGTAGGTTTGGTGTAAAACATGTTTCGCAAACATGTCTTTAATCACCCTGATTCAGAGCTGTTTTTTTCTCAGTCCCATTCAAATCAAAGGTTAAACACGTTATTGTCCTACATATAGAAAAAATGGACAAGGATTGTTAAAATTTGAATTATGTTGATCAATGTCATGGAGATACAAGCCCACAACGTCAGTTATGGAAACTGTATTGGGATTCGATTCATTAGTTCTCACGCAATCCATCTCAAATTCAGGCTATAGACTCGGTACTTAATCTGGGTTCTTAATCTATATTTTTCTCCTGTGTACAGAAGTACTCGGCAGCACGATTAGAACAATCAAGACATAATGGGATAACTATTGAAGGTACAGAGTTCAAGATCAGTCAATATGATGATGATTAAAGGTAACATAACAAGGGTGGAGGAAAACGATGGTGGCGTACTGACAAGAAGTTATATGACCCCACAGACAAATATACTTACTGCATATTTCTAAAGCATCACAAGAACCAAAACTGATCTCTGTGATTTTGTATCCCAGTCAAGTTTTTATTGTAGTGTTCATGTGGCCATATTGAGTGTGTGGCATGACCACGCCGCCCCCAGCACCGACTTGAGCGATATTAGATACAAATATTTTAGAGCGCTGTGTAACAGCCATATCAAGGCATCTATTGAAAAATGATGAACTATGTGACAGTCAGATGGTGTAAAACGACCCAAACGAGGGAGAATTTATTGAATGCATGTTTGTGTTCAGAACAAATACCGGTGAGGCCCGACGTCGACCAAGCGCTTCATTCTCTACTATGTTTACAGGTCACAAAACTACAATCACAGTGATTTTACACCGAGCAAGCCTCGGTGACGAAACTTCCACCAGCAGAATCTCACCATACACATGTACAGGCAACAATTAAACGCAATTTAATCAAGATCTAAATCCCACGAAGAAACAATCCCTCTTTAAATATACTCATATGCTATCGGATCTGTTGTCTAATTGTTACATGGTATACTTCCAGTTCGGGGAAAAGCACTGACATGCCAAATCTCTGAGAGTCCTATCCATGAACAGCGAAAGGAGATGATACGATAAGGCGGGATTTTGGGCTATACTTGGTGCTGTTGAAATCGAAAAAATGTCCTAAAAATATTTGTGTTTTAATGGTCGAAAAACATCCCGGCGTACTGACAAGAAGTCACATGATCCCACTAGTCAATATACTGCCAATATCTAAAAACATCACAAGAACCCAATTGATCCCCATGATGATTGGTGTCGCAGAGCAGATCTAATGGTGCTGTCCCACTGAAATATTGTTTAGTCACATTATACTGACACCGAGCGAACCAGTTCTTGCTCTATCCTCTTAATGCTGAGCGTAAGCGAAGAAGCAACACGTTCCGTTTTTCAAGTCTTTGGTATGACCCGGCCTGGATTGAACCCAGTACGAGGTCGACGCTCTAAACATTAGGCCACCGCAGTTCTAGTACCAAACTCCAAGTAAGCACAACATGAAAATATATCAACACAGGCTAATATCTTGTAAGACAGAAGAGGTCAACAGTTTTCAATGAGTTTGATAAAACATCATGTCTTATTTATTTCAAAGTCGTTTTGTAAGGTATATTGTATCTCAGTCACGCTTTGATTACGACGGTTCATATGAACATCATGACGTTACGTAGTGCCACAGATCCTACCTCTTACGATCATGGTTAGCTATCAGCGTATGTTTTTAATAGAATAATTTGGGAAACGTTGAGTGAAGGAGCCTGGTGATGTAGCCTTGTCGAACAAATTTTTGCAAAAAAGTGTGACGTTGATTGAATTCGTCACATTTTTTTTATATGACTTAGTAAATGCTGCAAGGCTAGATTTGTGTACGCTATATGCATGGTCTTCTGGTCTGACAATGTCGTAATTGTTATCATCTCACTTGTTGTAGGCTCAAGCCCTGTTCATCCTTACAGTGGTTTAGGGCCAAATATGGTGTTTAATTCAGCCTATCTGATGTTTCCTTCAAATCCAATGAAGACTTCATTCAGAGATAGGATCCGTTTCAAACGCCATATATGTATATTCGATACTGTTTTTTTTATGGACAGGAAATGTCCAAGAAATCTGTCAACTTGGGGCGGCAACGAAACCATTGTTTTAGGAATGAGTATATAGAGCATCATCACCAATGATAGAATTACAGCCAATCGTCCTTCAAGAATCTCCTAGAATTACTCTGACGGAATACCATGGCGATGTTGCTGTAATCTAATTAAGTGTTGTAATCTGACGAATCAGTTTTCTGAACATCAATGCATGTACATTTAAATGAACACTGGATGTTTTTATTCAATGAGACCAATACGGTTAATTCCCAGCTGAATATAGGCCTATCTGAGGATAGCACTGCCAAGGTGAGAAACCCATTATAAACACGAATCGATTGGAGGTGGGATTCTAACACGTCGTCCGAGGCCGTTCGTCAAGAGAGGGAGTATGCTTCCCAGTTCACACCTATGTTACATTAATGAGCAATCATTCTACATGTGAAAAATATTGAGAACAACGAGGATGATCTCAATCTCACTTTACGTGTTTAGCTCCACAAAAACAGAACTGGGATTCTGCCCAGAGTACAGTGACAAAAAGCTTTTTCTTTTTTTGTCTTACCTGTATTATTACTGTTGTTGGCCCTTTCTACGTATGCGTCTTTCACATTGTCGCGTTTTTTTCGAAAGCACTGACTATTGTAAGTTTCTCTATTGTAGCGCACTCCACACGTACACTAAATTGTATTATGCACAACAGTTGCTACATGTGTGGATAACTGCTTTGATTGTTCATCGCATTTGTTTTATGGCATGCACCGAAAGTCTCGAAATGTATTTGTTTTACATATGTTTACTCGTATTGCATAAAGTTCTCATGCAACTCTATTTGTAATCAGTCTCTTTTAGCGAACTACCCTTTTTCAACGAACCTGATGTTGACATCAAGGCAGATATAAACATAGACACTGACTGACATGTGTTTTAACTCACTACAACTAAATATGCCTAAAAACTCAAATTATATCACTGACGACACTGAGGGGGAAAGAACATGTCAGCTTTACCCGGGAAAAAACCCTCTTGGCAGCTTTCCTACACTTGTGCTATACGAATGACGTATTCAAGCAAAAAAGGCTGGTCTTCCCCTGTTCTATTATTATACAGAGTTGAGTGTGCCATGCGCTCGCCAGGAACCGGTCCTCCATGTAAGGCTTAGTTAATTATAAGATGAAAGCGACGCAGGTAAGACAATAGCATGTAGAGCACTCACAAGACGACACTTTATATGGTCGCTTTACTTCTTGGGGCTACCCAAACTTTTCAATGGCAGGTCTTACACCAAAGCCTTGCCAACCCAAACCACGTTATTTGATTCATTACAGCACGAATATCTTCAATAAATAATTACATGAATGAAAAACAACTATTGCGAAACAGTAAGTGAACAAAATATTGTAATGTATATTCAGCACCATGTCTGTATTTTTTACAACATTAAACAAACAGTAATCTGTATTCCTGGTTTGGCCTAACCGGGAGTTTTTGCCACAATATTCACACTTCAAATTATTGAATGACACACTTCTGTTCATATTTTCCATTGCTATCTTACTTTACTACTATATACGCATATCCATGAATTAAATATCGTACGCATTGATGTCATTAAGGAAATATTTAAGCCTGTCTGTTTCGGGTGATACGTTGTACAGAACAGCTTTGGGGATTTTCTACTTACAAAATATTCATTGTAAAATATTTTTTTTTGTTATTTTACTCCAGAAATATTTCTTCATGAGTCATTCAGCTATGGATAAAAAAAACACAAAACAAAATTAATTGACAAAATTGGGATTCGAATTCAAAATTGACAGCATTGTTCATTCACAACCAAACGCTCTAACCACACGGCCAAGAAGCTATGCAACAGCAAACACTCTTACAATGCCAATATAACGCCGCCTTCCAAGTGAACAGAGAAAACGAAACTTATTTTAAATTTCATGAAAATATGACACCTTCAACCAAAATGATATTTCAATATATGTTTGAGTTATATTTGATAAAATTGAGAACATGGAATTAGATTTTGGTTGGAGGTGTCATATTTTGAATATAAAGGGAATTCCCTGTGAAAATGTATCCAGAAAATATAAAAACGACCAAGCGCCTATTTTCCAACGTTCATCGACGCCGTTTTACGTCACCATTGGCTGTGAGAGTTTCCAGTGTAAAACTTCGGTCTTTTATATGTATGAAAAACAACTTTTCATGCTGATATGGAGAAATAATTTTTTCGCTTTACAAACGTGACAGCAAGAGGGTTTTTTCCCGGGTAAAGCTGACACGTCCTTTCTCACGGGAATCATTTAAGCTCATATCAGTCCAACTACTGTTTTAAAGACACTTTCTCGTTACAGATCAACTCAAATAACTTACCCGATACAACAACATTGTCTGTCATCCATATTAAAGCAAGAAGTCTGAAAAAAACACTACATTGAAATCATGAAATGTTCGATTTACTGTAGTAGGAATTTCTGTGAGCTTTCTCGATCCAGCTACGGAAGATCTGTACACAATTCCTGGCTATAAACCATTCCCACTATCTAGACAACATCGGAGAGTAGGCGGGGTTATACTGTATGTAAGGGATGATGTCATCAAATGTACTATAAGGGAAGATCTTTCCCGTTATGATCAAAATGTGGAGCATGAGCCATTATTTGTTGAAATCACGGATATTAACCATTCATATATTATATGTATAATCTATCGACCCCCTATCGGAAAATGTGTGGATTATTCTAAAACTAGCATTCTGGCCATACTGAATGCCCCAAAACCTGAAACCTGAAATTAACTCCAAGCCCATCAGAACAATTTTATAAAATTATGAAATCATTTTATTTCTTCCCAAAAATTACCAAACCGACTCTTGTCAAATCACATTCAGCTGCACTAATAGATCACAGTGTTTACTAATTATCACGATGACGACCTCTGATCTAGTATACTTCTATCGGATATCTCTGGCCATTTCCCTGTTTTCCATATCAATGTATGTTTGGCTACTTTTACAACCAACAAACACAATATTGTATACCGTCTTATTAATTAAACCCAGCAAAATATCATTGGAGATAAGTTAAGGAATGTTGAATTTAGCAATGTACTTGAACAAGAATCAAACTTAGACGATACCATTGGCACATTTACATCAATTCATGACAAATGCATTCCTACTCGCATCAAAACCGTTACCAAGCAATAAATAAACAAACCTTGGATTACCCCAGACATTATTTGCTTAATACATGAGAATAAAGACTATATAGACTTTATCTAACGAGCAAACAACCCGATAATACTCGACAGTACAAGCTATATAGGAATAAATTGAACCATACACCGAGGTTAGACAAGAAGAAATATTTTGAAGAAAAAATTATCGAGTATAGTAATAAAATCAAAGGAACATGGAAAATGATAAATGAACTCACGGAGCGGAGAAATGCAAATATACTACCAAGTACTTTCAATGTTGAGGGGAACGAATCCACCAACTCGACTGAGATAGCAAACTACATCAATGGCTATTTTTGCTCAGTCGCTTCTGAACTGGCTGCCAAAATCCCCCAGTCTAACGCAGATTTTAAAACTTTCCTTGGTCATGAGCATCCAGAAGAATTCTTCCTGACTCCTACCACACCTAATGAAACCATATAAGTTATCCTGGAACTAAAAAATGGATCACCTGGTATAGACGGTATCCACTTGCCACTTCTCAAACCAGTCTCAAATATCATAGCTTGTCCTCTATCACTCTTGTCAATTTATCTTTCAACAAGGAACAGTTCCTAATATCAATAAGGTTTTCAAAATCACTCCTGTGTATAAATCGGGTGATTAAACTCTAGTCAGTAATTATAGACTTTTTTCTGTCCTACCCCGCCCCAGATAAATATTTGAAAAACTCGTTGCAATTAGATTGACAACTTTCTTGGAAGCTTATAACACCAGGTGTCCTAACCAATTTGGTTTCCGTGCCAATCTTTCGACATGTGATGCAGTGCTATCTCTGTACGATAAATTAATCAGTGCAAAAGAAGAAAGGAAGTTCAGTATTGCTATGTTTCTTGATCTGTCTAAGGCGTTCGACACTGTAAACCACGAAATTCTACTTTATAAAGTTGAGCACTATGGATTTCGTGGAGTTGCCAGTGTTTGGTTTCGCGGCTATCTCTCATCCCGGTCTCAGTGCACGTTACAACAACGCACTCTCTACCTCTAGTGCCATAAATTGTGGTGTGACTTACAGTTCCATTCTTGGCCCAATTCTCTCACTGTTATTTACCATGCATCTACTATTTTGGATATCATCCTCATTGCCGATGACCCGAGCGCATTTTCATGTAATTCAGATCCCAAAGGCTTAATGGAAAGAATGTCAGAAGAGCTTATTAAACCTCAGAACTGGTTCCCCTGCAACCTCCTATCTCTTAATGTGAAGAAAACTAAATATACGGTTATAAAACCAAATAGATGCAGTACCTTAAGCACGCCAACTCTTTTTCTTGATGACAATGAAATTGAATGTGTTAACACATTTAAGTTTCTAGGCATCGTCTTCAATGATAAGCTAACTTGGAAATCGCATATTGAATCATTGTGCTCAAAACTGTATAGAAATATAGGGATCATTAATAACATAAAGCATAATATTAATAGGAAGACCCTAATTATGCTGCATTATGCCTTATTTTACTCTTACACTTTCTACTGCAGTATGGTGTGGGCCAACACCTATCCAACACACCTCCAGCCACTAGTTATCTTGCAAAAACGGCTTATCTGCATTATTACCACGAATAACAGATATACACATAGATGATACCAGTCACCTCTTCTGGGAACTGAACATTCTGTCATTTGTGGGAAGTTGATGCTGGGTCGACATCGGGCCTTACACATTTTCATCTGACGACGATACAGAGAAACCAACACATATCACGAATCGTTAGATTCTTGGTATGTGCTTTAGAATACGTTAACCGGGAGACTATACTGTGAAGTCATGTGGCTCTGTCAGTATGTCGGCACCTCTTCCCACTTCCCTTATATGTGTTGTAGTTGCACAAAGTAAATGACTACCTAGTCCTAATATTTACAAACAAATTTTGTATCACTCTGTCCTTCTTCCACTCATTTTTAAAACCTACTTTAATAAGTTATCAGCGATACATAACTATCTTACCAGGCAAGCAAACCTTTTCATTCTACTCCACAAAAATAAAAGGGCCGTGGATGTGAAACTCACTTCCCGCCAATCTGAGGTCTTGTGCCTCCAGGTATTTAATTGTATCTCTCCTCAAAGCTGTTTTGTTGTGTATGCTTGACATTGCATAATATAGTCCCCTCTAGTTAATTATTCCATAATGTATATGCTTTATGTTTTATGTATAATCAATAGCTCAACTAAAATCTTATATCCACTGAGATGTTAATTTACTCAGCTTATTCTTATTATTTCTTAGACCTGTGTCTCCATCCAGTGTATGAATGCGTAATGATTTCCATCCATTTCCAGCTTCATTTCCATGTACATTTACTAGCAATTTGAATACTCTGCTAATATCTAATACTGTAATACCATAGTCTAGCTTCTCACGCATTTATTTAATAAAACGGAAGAGTTCCTATGTACAAATTAGGGCTTTTAATTTTAATTTATTCTCTTTATAATATAACAGTATCCACAATTCTTCAAATTTCTCAATCTGGCACTCTCGCTGCTGAATTGACAAACACTTTATTGTTTTCGTGGGATAAAGCAAGGCGTCTGTGGTTTTATTCCCGCCACATGTGCGGCTATTTGCTTATTGCTCTTAATATTCTCTGATTTCTTGCTGTATTTTGTTTGGTGAATGAATGAATTCAATTCAATTCGAATTCAATTCATTTCAAAACGCAGACAATTTTAATTCATTGAAATGAGACAAAAATGGCTGTATAATATCGATGAATCGGTTAATCCCCAGGCACTGACCTGAATGTCGACATGACTAAACGCAACATCAAAAGGGTGTTCGAAAAGGACGCCGGCGTACTGACAGGAAGCCATATGACCCCACAGATAAATATATTGACTGTATATTTCTAAAAAAAACATCACAAAACCAAAAGCGATCCTGGTGATGATTTGTATCAAAGCCACGCTTTTATGGTACTGGTTCATGTGAAGATATTGAACGACATGACCACACGGCCTCTAGCATCGTGTTGAACGATATTACATACAAATATTTCAGAGAGATGATTATATAGACAGAAAAACGGCCCAAACGAGGGAGTATCTATAGAATGGAAGTTCTTATTCAGAGCTAATACCTTCTGATTGATGCCGACCGAGCGCTTCATTCTCGGATTCACGACGTGTATCAAACTTTATTAATGAAGCCAAGTTTCTATATGTACTACAGTTTTATGGTTAGCAGTGTATTTAGACGGAATATAACCTAGATTGTTTAGAAACTACTGAATTCGCCCTGATATTCACGACACATTGCCATAGCAGATCCGGCATTCAATATTCAGCGGTCGTCCATATAAGTATTTCCGGGTCAATAATCGAAAGACATATTTCGTATGACAGCTAAGCTCCAATTTCGATGTGTAGGAAATAAAAATGATAAAAAACACAAGATGAAATCCAGTAAAGAGAGAAAGCGGTCAACAATGTTCAGTGTTTTAAAGTTTCAAGTTTTCATAATACAGCATTCTCTTGGTATTTCAAAGAACGTTCGGACGTGTTCTAATTTATGATGGATCATCGTGACGGACGGATTGTTTTGGGTTACAATGGGCGATATTGTCTATAGAGCTCTGAAGTAAGCTACACTTAACATGTAACATGTGGTAAAATAGCGAGCCGACAGAACTGGCTCTTACAAGGCAGTGCGGATATTACACGTAAGTTGCTCAATGCTTCCATGGTCTATCCCCAAGCTTAGAAATAAGTGAAACTTGGAGGGGGTGGTATTATATGCAATCCCCTGGAGTTTTAAGCAATATGCTCTTCGCAGGCACATGCACATGCACATGAACTAAAGACGATACCATATAATTTTCGTGAAGAAACGGCATATACGTCGGTAATTATCTTGGTAAATACCCTGACCTTGGGAGTAGCGAGGGAAATACTAATATTGAAATCAATTGCACAAATGCTGAGACAGATAAGATAACAACGTGCATGCCTCTAAATCCAGCTCAACTAATTATTTAATGCTCTTCATCAAATAGTCGCTACAATAAAAGCGTGAACGAGATAACGTAACATTAAAAACGTATGGAAAACGATGCCGGGGCGATGACAAGAAATCATATGACCGCTTAGGAAAATATACTGACTGCATATTTCTAAAATCATGACAAGAGCCAAAAGTTATCTCTGTGATGATTTTTATCCCAGCCACGCTTTTATTGTAGCTGTTCATGTGGACATCTTCAAATCATCACAGGGATCAGTTTGGGATGTTGTGATGTTTTTAGAAATTTGAATTCAGTACATTTGCCTGTGTGGTCATATGACTTTTTCCCAGTACACCGGCATCTTTTTCCATCAACCTTGCTATGCTGCGTTTCATTCAAACAGTGTCCATCAATTATAAGCAAGTATATTGAAATGATACCACTGTAAGTGTCTAGGAAAAGAAACATAACAGCATATGCTGCATGGGCGGTTCTTAGTGATGTTCTGAATATAAGTGTCACTGATGGCCAGCGTGAACATTCTGCGATATTTACCGAGGGTACGTGGGGATTCTTCATACCAAACAAAATATTTCTGGGTTTATTGGAAGACTATGGATCGTCTTTCATATGATGAAAGATCGTCTTTCATATGATGAAAGAAACAGCCCAGTGAAATGAAATCTGTGCCTGACAATATGGTCATTCCATCTAAACGCAGCTGTAATCTCTTATGTCGAAATAAATCTAGAATCGTTGTTTATTTAGCAAATTATAATATCAGCAGGTAATCACTGTTCAAATAATAACTTCTACAATACCGATTAAGTATTTACAAAAGGTATTACAGTCTGCGCAAGGGAAAGCATTAGGTCTAACAATCTGGTGAGGGATCTCGAAAACTGATGTGAAATACGTGTTCATGAATAGGATATCGACTCCCAGTGTGCCGATGGATGTTTGATATTAGACTTTATTATATGGCCACCAGTGCATCATTCGCGACGTTGGTCCATTGGTCATGACGTGGTATTCTACGAAAAGTTATATACATCTGTCAGATGGTTATATTCATCCACCGATGCATACATCTGTTGATTACAAGCGTCTAGTCCGTCATTCATAATCCAGCCGTCGTCCATTAGAGAATATCCGCGTCCATAATCCAAAGACCTATTCCATTTTCCATATAACAGTATTAGCACCAAATTCAAAAAGACAATCATAGTATACAAAAACATAGGCTTGTTTCCTGCAAGAGAGAAGCGGTCAACAGTTTTCAATGATGCCGGCAAGACATCATGATGTTCAAAAAATATCAAATCCGTATCGCTGATCAGTATTCTTAATCCATAATATTCGTTGTAAAGTCGTCATCTAAAGAATGATGTATCTCAGTCACGCTTTGATTGTGACTGTTCATATGAGTACCATGAGGTTCTTGAAGTACATGGGTTCATACGGCTCCTAGCCCCGGGTTAAGCGGAATTAGAAACAAGTTACGAAACGTAGCGCCATAGATCTTGCACGCTACGTTCGTATTTTGCTATCAGCATGCGATATGTATCGCCAAATTTGAGAAACTTTGAGTGGAGGCGCTTGGTGGAATAGCCCTGTTTTATAAGTTTCTGCAACAATGTTTTGTGACGTTGATTAAAATCATCACATTTAACACAGGATCTAGCAAATGCTACTAAGCGAGATATGTATACGCCATATGCAGGTCCCCCTGGAATATTACTATCCAGAAAGGGATAGTTTACGATGTCGAAATTGTAATCATCTCTTTTGTCATAAAGTCGACGAGAGAGAATGCCCGCTTCATTTTTATAGAGATAGAGATCTAAATAAGATGTGCCTGTAGGGCTATCTGTAGTTTCCTTCAAATCCAGTGAAGGTGGATATATCCTTCACTGCGTCATTTATATAGCGATTATCCACAGCGAGAAGATCGTCTATATAGCGTTTGGTGAATGAGAAGGAACGGGCTTTGAATGGATCGGTTTTTGAAAGCGCCAGCATATAGTCATATTCATAAGAGAACAGATACAGGTCAGCCAACAGGGGTCACTAGATCTCTCGCGTTCGTTTGGCAAACAATCAAACCTTGCTCTTCGCCGCTTGAAACTTTTCATGGTCACTGGGCATTTTGCTGTATTTTACCTTAATTATGAAAACCATTAGGCGAATACCAAGTTTTACGGAACAGAGAAAACCAATATTCACCTCAGCTATCGAGCGGTGAATATTGGTTTTCAATGGGTCATAACAATTGTATTCTTCTTATTGCATCCGCATAATTGCACAGTATATGTCATTTGATTAATATAGAAAAATTGCACGGGGATTATGATAACATTATATCCGATAGACAATGGTGAATGATTATATAATTGTATTATATGGTATCATTTTTTCTTCAAATTTTATAATTAAAGTATGTATTGTTCTTGGCAAATATAGCTCAAGTATTATTTTGTCAATGATCGGTTGTTCATTCGATGAAGGGCCAAGGTAATATTCTATGTCAAATGGAAACATTTAGAGTTCAAGGATTCACAGTTATATTTACCATGTTTACGAGCTAATCACATTTTGGAAAAGTCAACTAGAACATTGTATGAAGAAAATAAAATGGTTGCATGAAACTTTGAAGATTGCTCATGACTGTTGCGGATTTCGAGGACAGGAATTTTATGTCCTTCACACATCATTGAAAGCTCTGAAAATCGGTGCTGGAAGGAACCAACTATAGCTTGCATTTATATAAAAAATATTCAGTTCATGCCCTCTTCTTACTGATAACGACAATATGAGTTGCTTCAACCCCATCTGACCTGGGCAATTTGGGATGTAACTAGGGAGGGACCATTTCGCAGTGATATTCTGAGAATGCATTTTTGGATTTTATTTGTACTATTTTCTTCAAAATATATACATAATAAACGAGGAAATAATTATATGGCGTGAAATAAAATAATTTTGAGAATTTCTATAAGTAAAAAGCGAAAAAGTTAAAGAAAAACGACACAGTCACACCCTGATGGCTACCATTTTGAATTTACCCATGATCCTCTACTCGGAGAAATATGCAAATCAGCTCCAAATGATGCCAATAGCACGGCATACAATCGATAGTGCAACTCTAGGGGTACTCGCTCGCTCTTGGATTTATAAAAGGCTCCACTCAGAGTCATCTGTCTACCTGACAAGTTTATAAATGTACAGAAATGCTCACTGATCCAGATTCAGTAAGATACATTTTTGTGACAGAATTGAAACAAGTAATACACGATCACACATTTTGATGTCTCTGACTGGCAATCTGGCCCTACCAAAACCTCTGTGTATGGACTAAATTTATCTCCCCACGCAGAAGAATTCAAATTATGTGACACTCAAAACATGCGTATTGATAATGTATGATTCTGCATATATGAGACAGACTGCGCCAAGCGTCACTTCAGTCGAAGGAAAAAATGACCAACAACCAACTGACTGGTTATACCAGCATAACTGACAACTTCAAATCATATAAAACACACCATGAATGAAACACCAAATACTGCAATGCGTAAACTATTCGCGATAATGAAAGTACCTGTAAGTGTATGTAGGAAACATGACATGGATGCTTTAGTATAGCTTTTCTTACCTTGCTATAGTGATGTTTCCAAAAATTTCCATGTGATCCACGACCTTGCATTTACATGTGGTCGATACGCATCGTTTGGCGAAATGTTTTTTCTCTAACTGGAACGTTTTTGTTGTAGCTGTTCTCACTAAAGCTCCAGGATGATGGGCAATTGAATTGTTCATCCCCTATTATGGAAACATTAGGAGTTCGATGGACCCAAGAGGAATTCCGAGAACGACATGCTGGTCAACAGGATATACCTGTTGATGGACTGTGCAGCAAACCGACAGCCTCCAACCTTCCCTGTGTGGAGATGATCGATGTCACGATGTGTTATATTATCGCGCTGGTGAATCGACGTCTGGACATATTGTAGATGTTCGCACAGAGTGACAGACGGGGATTTATGGGTTCCGGATCACAATCCAGCTTGCCTTATCAAGTTTCCATTCTGTCTATTGATCGACGTGTCCCCATCTGTTCGACTTGGCAAATGTGAACGTAGATTCACGCAAAGATATTGCAAATGTTCAGTAACTATGCCAGGAGTCACAGGCGCACGCGCCCACAAACATCTTTCCGCTAGAAACTCGGAATCACTTATGATTCAGCAAAGACGACTGTCTGGAAATGGCAAGTTGCCCTGTACAACTGCTACAAGCTTGGCGTTCCCATGATTGCTACCCACAGGCATCTATGAATTGCCATACTGGTATTTCCTAATATGAACGTGAATCAAATTCTTTCAAATTGCTGGCTGGAAGTCGCTTTTTCCAGGCTAGGGGTTTTGAATGTAATTGGATGAAGTTTTCTTTACTTTCAGTTTCTGTAGTAATTACCAAGAGATTAATTGGCGCTATGGACGACGTCATTAAACAAAATATATGTTTCGCTTGTTACACTGAGTTGTTAGTGATCAGTGACCTTTGACCTCAATCTTAGTATCCGGCACATCGCTTTGCACTAATGAATCCCCTCACTAAACTGTGATTTTCAATAGTTTCCTGTCTTTTATATCCTCCGTGGCCTAGATTTTACGTCAATATGATTCTTGTTTGCAACAAACGTGACGTATTCCTGCAGTTTGATCACAATCCACGTCCATGGACTGAAGTAATAACAAAGCCAATATTTCCGAAACTTACGTGTTTTATTGGGGGGGGGGGAGGGGGGACTTCCAGATTTCAATTTTGCCAGGTAATAACTTCTAAGGCAGAAACACCAGGCGCCAACAGCGTGTAAAGTGTTCACATCTTCACCGTTACACGTATGTAGCATGTGCTATTAACTGTTTTATAGTGTACATGTTCATATGGCAGTCCGATACTCATAAAATGCATAATAAAACCACAAATATCAATATTCATAATTAAATGAAAAGAAACGCATTCATTTGACACATAATGACTCCGCCCCCCCCCCTCCCCTCACTCCCCCTGCGCAATTCTGATCCCTCTTTTATAGTATATTTCCTGGCACAATGGTAAATTATGAAGTTGTCCTTTGACGGCTAATACACGTTTCTAGTAGCCCAAAATCACTTGTGCAATTTCCATGAATGTTCTTTTGATTGCATTGTGTAAGTATGGAAACCCGTATTGTGCTGCTAGAATCTGTACTGCTTGATTGATGTTTATTTCCGCTATGTAGGCCACCTAGAGCCGATACAGCTGCACATTTAATCGATACTGTCACACTGTAGTATCAGCGATAATAACCTATTAAAATATAAATGTTTAACAAGTAATGTAGGCTAAACATGATGCAAACATTTTTCTGGATGCGATTTACATCACACAACTTTACACTGCTCCGTTGACGGTGTCCGAGACTGTCACCCAAAATTGCATGTAATTTTAGGTCTGTTGCACACAATCCAGCTGTCCTTCACGAAATTTTATACTGGTGATAAATGCTGGTGAACAAAGTCGCTTACGCCAACACGCACGAAAAAATTTGACATGAGACGAAGAAATGCAAAACAGAAAGAATTCAACCGTGCGTAACTGGTCAAGGAGTTAAGTCAAGAGTCGAGAGAACATCTAACTTTCAGATGCTATATTGTATGTTATGTATGTCTTGCTGAGGATAGTTGGTATACCAAACATGCATTCCCAACTTATCTTGGAATCGAAGATATCATTCTTTTCTCTTCACAAGCAAAACAAATGAAGTAGTCAGTCTGAAAAACGATCAGCATATTCGATGCATATCTCCTATTGCGCATACATCTGCGGGACTGTTTATATGCCTACTGGGTCAGATGGATGACATTTTTAATATTTACGGATTGACTGTGATTTTTTTTTACGTTCATTGGGGTATGAACTAAAAAACCGCTGTGCAAACTGTATGATTCCGCGTAGCGGATCATACAAAGTTTGCACAGCGGTTTTTAAGTTCATACCCCAATGAGCGTAAAAGAAATCACAGTCAATCCTTATAATTAAATTAATCAAGCAAAACTAATTCAATAAGAGAAGAAATTGAACGTGAAACGAACAAATTCTTCGGCTTAATTCCTTTAACAGTAAAAACCACTGCGCGTATAAATACAGTCAACAAAGTTCATAACTCCTAGCAACGTCTCAGTGCACGCGCACGTCACTCGGTAGGCCTAGCGCGGTTCAAACAGTTTTCAGTTTGACAATTTGTTGCACATTGTGTATGGAGGGAATCTTCTCAGTCAGGGATAATTATCTAGGCCAGGAAAACTGAAACACACAAGAAATTCTGCGAAGGAAAAATGAGATATGAAACCATGCAGAAGAGGACAAATTACTGGAGATGTGTTGGCCTTGCCGGGAATATTCCATTCATTCAAAGCCGATGATGCATTTTCTTGCTGTTTCACCGCGCGCCCCGGGTAGGCATACGCAGGACGATTTCACTGATCAATGTGTTGTTCTGAGCTGAGGAACATTCCCTGCCGCAGTTTATGACGGAACTTTCTTCCTTTCGGTGTCTGCTCCTATCAATAATGTGACGAAACTGCATCATTCATCGCCTGTACCCGTCATACGTGGTCTGGAATCGAGGGAGTGCATGTGCTGTGCGTGTTGTGTTCGAGTGGACGCATAAATTTGTGTGATATCTGAGACAGAAAAAGCGAAAATTGATATTCTTTCACACAATTTGAAGTGTACCAGTTACTGATTGCAGCCTTTGTGACCAGAGATTGAACGATGATGTTGCACTCGTAGGCCACCCAACAGGTTTTGCGAAATCAACATTCTGTAACACTCCCCTCTCCCTTGACTGGAGGGATTTTATCGGACATCTGCAGTACGGTACGGTACTTGTTGCATACATTACATACGCTTATCGTGGCAGTCAAGACCGTATAATTTGTCAACTGTTGTGTTTGGTTCGTGAGAGAGGACGACATATTGTCGTTAGACGTTTCCATCAGTGCAAAACTCCCCCCCCCCCGCCACCCGCACCACGGCGGCAAAAAAGCCGGTGGATGAAATTCCACTCCTCGTGAACGGTAACGAATGAATGGATTACCAAACTCTGTATCTCAGGAGAACCAGAATTTAGGTAGGATGTGGGTTTCAGGATTTCTCCGGGTGTAATAATTTCTTTATAAGGATTTGTGGTAAAAGTGGTAAGCGAAAACATAATGTCAAAATCTCGTTCAAGGTCACTGAGTTGTCGATTTATTGCTGATCTGATTTCCAGGACCGACAGACATTATCTCGGCTCTTTCCTCTTCGAAATTCTTGTAATTTTACAAAGAATTTTCTCAATACAAATAAATATTTAAATTGGCTCTTTCCAGTTGGTTTTAGAGTTTTCTGTTGGCATTATTTGAGCAATATTATGCACTAAAATCTGAATCGATTTACACTACGACCCAGTGCTATATATAGCAACAAAAAAAGTAGTGCAGTTGTGGGCGTGGCATATCATATTTTTAGATTCATTGGAGTATAAACCGAAAAATTTAGGACTAATCAGCCAATCTAATCGCTCGATTTACGAACAATACCGGGGAAATTTAATTATTGTTTGTTGAACTATATTGAACCGTCAGTCAGACAGCCGTTAACCGTATATATGGGAAAATGTCACTATCAAAGGGTAATAACTTTGCCTCTAGTTGGCATCGAATCAATCATATAAAGAGCATCAACTTACAGCTTCAAGTTTCGAAATCAGTTTCCGCTTCAAGCCACAGCACACACATAAAACACAGGAAACAGCATACTAAATAAATCCACCTTTATCGACGACACTACACTTGAATATTTTCACAAAATGTTACCTGTTTATGTGTTTACCATTTATTTTGTATGGTTTTGTGCAGGTGTTTCTGTCTTAAGTGATCTTGCCGCCATTTCGCTGCATACAGGGAAAGCTACGGTAGTTCTTCAAAGATGTGCGGGTTAATTAATAGAAATTGCTATTATAAGTACACGCACCAGATGAGCGTCCCCGAAAACCGAAAGACTATACTGTGAGGCCATGTGGCTCTGTTAGTATGTCGGCACCTCTTTTCACTTCCCTTATATGTGTTGTAATTGTATACAGGTTTCTGGAAAAGGTATCTTGTCATGAAGGGGCTGTAAAAAGTAATCTGAACAGATTGGGGTTAATGCTAAGCTCTAAAGACTGTGAGCCTCGAAGCATGAACGCAAGGTTCCATAGTCCCCAGAATTCGTCCTAATATACATTTACCACACAAAATTTTCTGTTTCTGATGCCGCTACTGTATCAGCAAGAAGTTTTTTCTCTCTGAAGTAGCTATTTGTGCTATACCTCTATGTGATAATGTAAAGCTCTCTTGTTAACCAGCTTTGTTCTATGGTATAATTGACATCATGGATCTGACGGAAACTTCTGCCACTCCGGATGGAACAACAACAACACCGTCATCAGAGAGGAACTGTATGTTCACTTTCAAGATAACCGGTCTGCTACTAGTCCGGTGGCTTAAGGCCAGATTTTCACTTTATTGTGACAGAGTGGAATAAAGCACCAAATTTGGCACACGTGTCGTTAGATGCACCGAGAACAATATCAGAAGGGGTGCCCCCGATTTCGAGGCCCAGGAGGCAATATGTGGCCCATTAGGAGCCCGGGGTCATTTTGGGCCTATAAATGGCAATTTTTATCCAAACGATTTTCAAAACATCATATATTCGCCATTTTTCAGGGTAAGAGTCTGAAAGTTTCCACACTAATAGTGTTGGCAAGGATTTAGCGAGAAATGCAAAGTAATCCAAGATGGCCGCCATAATGACGTTACAGCTACGTCAGAACCAAAATATGGTAAATTTTTGACGAATTTTCGATCCGAAATTTTGAATTATCGTTTTTTTTCCTTCGTGTTAAGTATACAGTAAATATTAGAAAATAATCATATATAACTGACTCAGATGGCACGACAGCCCCTGACTGACCTTTGTCAAACTGGGTCAAGTTGGACCAGATCCTTATTTATGCAACAAATTCGTTGGGGCTACCATACAATAAAACCCGCGACTGGACAATGCATAGCTATCAAGTGTCATACTAATATAGCGTTAGACTTCCATCTACACATTTTTGAATATGTTATTCGGGATTCCTGCTGCTGAAGATGAAGTTGCGGCGCCAATGCGAAAGCTATGGCCCTTCTTGCATATCGCCCCAATCTATTAAAGAGGGTCAATGCCGATTAAAGAGATTCCGTGTTTTATATGAGCTGAGAAATAGGCAGCTGAAACGGGCGTATCCTCTGGAAATTTGAACAGAGGCCCGGCCGCGGATGTGAAATATGTAACCGAAAATAAGCACGGATTGCTTGAACTGGACAATATCTAATATTTTCAGTATAAACAAATGAACTGGTTTATGGGATATGTTTGAAGTTGTGGATAATAATGTGCATGCTTTGTAACGGGCCAGATTGATCGGAGAAAGAGACATCATTGTATTAAAGAACATTGCTTTTGCAGTCTTGCTCTAAACGATCTGTCAATTCACTAACGCGTAAAAATGCAGAAATGCTACCAAGATCATTGCTGGTAAAAGAATTACATGGATACAATGTGGGGTATAGCATAAAATATCTTCTGGAGGATATCCTTAGTTATGGGCAATCTGGTATCCGGTCGTGTAATTTTGACATGCCCGTAAGTAGCTTTTTGGCAAGGAATAGCTGCGTAGGATCGTGTACTGCAGCCAAATTGTGCACATAACTGATAGCCGATACGAATGTATAAGCTGTGGAGGGTGCATACTTGTTGAAATGCAAGAATGCTTTGAAGGAATCCAACTATGACGATGAGATGAGGAATATCCTACCGGCACACTGACCAGTGTAATTGAGGAAATATCTGCACACATGTACATGTATGCTTGAAGAACAACCGACAGGGTATTGGGTGCGACGAACAATTGAGCCAAGGGACTAGAGACAACGCTTCCTGAAATTGTAACCGCGAGAGTTTGTCAGGAATAAGGTTGTTCCGAAATATGTTTTGATCTGAACAGGATGTCATTTCAAAGGCAGGCAACTAATAACTAACGCACTAATTTCAACCAATTTCAAGAAAGAGACGTTATGATTTGCCAGTTTATGGCCACAAATTTCTACGGCAAGCACTGCTTGACCGTGATATGGGTAAGATGTGCTGGTCATTCTTGGTCTATCCACGAGGAGCCGAAAACAGCCCAAGGTACCAACAGCGTCGAAATCGGATACCCAATTTGGAGAAAGGAAATTAATTTCCCGTTGAAAGACTCCAGGAATACAAGTTAGGTATTAACATAGGCTCTAGCTTTATTCAAGCAAATGAGATGGTGAGCCTGTGATACAACTTTTGTTAAATTCTATCAGGCAGCGGAGAAATGTCCTACCGGGCACGACGACTTTACAGGCAAACTTGTGCGAGCCAATTAGAGACTGCAGTTCCACAAGAGGTTCCTTTTTGCGGCGCCAGAATTCACCCAGCATGCTTTTCAGTTTATGAATTTTGTCTTCTGGAAATGAATCTTTCATAGTTCTGGAGTCCAGTTGAATCCCATGCATAACCATAGTAATTGATGGGTAGTAGGTCTTAGCATGTTGGATCGGAATGCCGAAATACTCACACAAGTAAGTGAAAGTGTTGAGAGCTATAGAACAATGGCTAGTACCATTTGCACCGACGAACATGAAGTCTTCCAGTATGTGGATCACCTCTGATATGCCGAATTTTGTAGCCATAACCGATTGCAGAGGATGACTTGAGCTCTTTAATATCTTACAGGATGTAGAGCATCCCATCGAGAGGCACCGATACATAAATACGGAAGGCATCATCTAAATAGATTTTTGTCATCAAGCTTTAGTGGCCATGTTTTTGAACTAATGCAATCGCGATATCTAATGTCTACATATTCAACATATCAGGTCCTGTTGAATCGCACCGTTAATAGACAAGGCAGATTTTCCAGGGTAAGATAAATAGTGTATCACCCGAAAAGTATTAGGAGGGAGATTTGGTTTAATGTCACACTCAAGGTTATTTCACTCATATGGTGACAGCCAGTTTTAATACTGGAAGCTGGAATACCGGAAGAGAACCACCTCCGGCCTGTCGACAAGTAACTGGCAAACTTTCACACATGCAACCCCTAAAAGTATTAGGTTTCTTTCTGGGAACTAAGCCTAATTTTTAGCAAACCTTATTGTCAAAAGGAGGAGTTTAGAAGGGACCAGAAACTCGACCTTAGCTCTAATTTAGCTTCTACGATAGCAGGGTTTTGCATAGCAGATGAACGATTACGCGAGACAGTAAAGGCATATTTTCTCGAGTGTCAAATATCGAAACCGCTTGTGAAACTTGAAACAAGTAAATCTACCTCAGGGAAGTTGATTAGCACAGTTTTAGCCTGATTTCAACCGGTGTTGGAAGAGTAACTCCCTTTGCTGCTGGATTTACACATGCTAATTTACATGTAAGGAACCGGAAATTCCAACTGGCAACATTTGATGTAGTTCACAACCGTGACATGTATAAATATATATGGCATATATACAAACACACATACATGTGTATAGCAATAATATAGTTATTGGGGACACTCTGGCGGCCATATTGGATATTCAACTGGTAATAAAGTTTCTAATTATCGTTATTATTTTCTTCTTGAGTCAGTCAGGCTCGTAGAAAACCAATCTCGTGTAAAAAGGCGATTCAAAAATAGACGCCAACAGGAGGCTACTGTATGTATTATGGCGGCCATATTGGATTTATGCAAATTAAGGGGCCTTCCACCTCCCGTAGAAATGGGCACCCCTTCTGAGATCATTCCGTATGGCCAAATGAGCCCCTCTGCAAAATATGGTGCTTTATTCCAGTCAGTCACGATCTTGACCTTAAGCCACCGGCCTATACCTCCTATTTTGTGTGAGGCCCGTTGGTCGAGTGGTTTAGATCGCCGACATATAATGCTGACGTTTGAGTGCCGTACTCTGGTGGTCGCCAGTTCTATTCCCGTATGAGACTCGACCAATTTTCAGCTCTAAAATCTGTGCTACACTAAGGTAGTGTAGTCCCAATATAACGAAAATACTGTTATACCATCACTGTCTAAATGACACAAAATATCAATATGCTTTCAATTTAAAAATTGAACATTTCAAAATTGTTTACTATCTGTCTTGTTTCGAAAATAACATTCTAAAAAATTCTAGATAGGGTGTATACATATATTACCTAATAGTTATTACATAATTATCGTCCAGGGCCTGCACGAACAGTTCATTTTCAACGATGTCAATAATGTTATATTGACCCTTATTACATTATGATCTTTGATAAAGGGCGTTCATGTCCACTTTGTTCTGGTTGGTATCCATGCAACAAGAGCAGAAACGTGGCTCGTGTTATTGTCGGCTATAATTGCGTCTCCTGGGACCAGCAGAGTCCGGTTTATCGATACCATCTCGTCATCTTACGGCATTCACAGATATAATCACAATCAATTTAAAATATACACCATATTTTTAATGTATAAATGTTCAGCAAGCATTATTGATAATACCGCTGGGAAAATTGCTGGATATTAGTTCAGGGTATTCTTTGATGCATTTTGCATCAGACGACGTATATACCCCCTCAAGCGCAAATTGGTGTATCATGTCCCAGTCCATTCTACCTCGCTAATATTGGATCCATTTCGCACAGGCCTCGTCGCTGGACCGAATACAACGGAGGCAGTAACAGTTAAAATATAGAATGGTATTGGATTCTTTTCCCAAATTGGAGGAGCGACATGATATGAATGACATATACTTGTGAAATAAAATTGCGACAATTGTATCATTAGCAGTTGTCAGATCGCCAGATAATGTCGTAAATCCGTCACTAATGTCGTAATTGCGTCATTAGCATTGGACTCTGCAGAGTCAACCGCTAAACGCCAATTGTTACAACACATATAAGGGAAGTGGGAAGAGGTGCCGACATACTGACAGAGCCACAGGACTTCACAGTATAGTCTTCTGGTTAACCTATTCTAAAGCACATACCAAGAATCTAACGATTCGTGATGTGTTGTATCTCAGGTACGCTTTCATTGTACCTGTTCATGTGGCAACTTGGATGGCATGACCACACGGCCCCTAGCAGCGGCATAAGCGGTATTAGATACAAATCTAGAGAGCTATGACGGAAATGCTCTGACAACTCGTATATTGGTAATTGGTGAGCTGTTTCGCTGTGACAACTCGTACACTGGGGATTGGCGAGCTGTATCGTCGTCAGATTGATTGATTCTGATTGTGTCATTAGTTGCTATTGCAAGTATATCAAAGATTTAGTCAAACATCATGTGTGATATATTTTTGCCTCGAATAATTACCGATTCCCAGTTGTGACAAGAAGCATCAACATGCTCGCTACCATTTTTGGGAGACATCAGCTGACGACCTGACAACTCCTAATGAAACAATTTGTTGTAATTGCAATAATTATGTCATTAGCAGTTGCAACACCGCACGCCCAAGAAGCAAAACAACTATTTGCGAAAAGCCTCCAATTTGATTTGGTTTAAGGGTTATGCTCACTTTGTGGAGCTCGCTTGGAGCATCGCAATTATTCACTCAAGGGGCGAGTAGAGTTTTACGGGGGCCATACATACATATCCAGCGGAATACTTTAACCCTACCTGGCCTGGGTGCGGGAGACACTTTCCGCCCCCCCCCCCCTTGTTGTTTTTTGCTCCTATCTCCGGAACGACAACAAATTGAGAGCCGAAACTTCGTGACTTCTTAGATTATCATATTGGGGTTATTTTGAGTCTATTTGCATGACCCCCCGAGCAGAGGATCATGGGTAAATTCAAAATGGTATCTATGTGTGGCACCAGAAAAGTGATGTTTTCGTCATATTTCTTCAAATTTTTTGCTTTTCTATATGGAAAAGTGGGTAAAACCTATTTTATTTCATATCAGATTACTATTTACTAATCTTTCATGCAGTTTTTATGAAGAAAGAAAATTCGAAAATTCTCACCGAAAAATCGTCCAAAAATGCTCTTTTTAAAAATGACGTTTCAACTCGCTAGCCTTAGCGATAACAAAAAGATATAGAGGTGGGGGGGGGCACTTTCCGCCCCCTCTCAGGCCAGATAGGGTTAACTGGGGCTACAACAACACTGAATATCATGGTGTATTTGACCTAGGGCTTCAGTAAGACTAAATAAGATGTTGTGTTACGTTGAATTTGAGGTCAATGGCTGGTTATACCCTAGTCCTTCGAAGTTACACGTCTGAATTCAGGTGAACCCTAAATCCTCGCAGACGTTTTTGCCTGGACATTTTTTGAGATTCCAGTGAGTTCTCACGTCTTTGCCTCCGTCAATAAATTAGCATGTCGGTTTTCGAATATTGTGGCCTTTGCTTCAACGCCCGATGTCGATTGCAGCCTGGCCATCGATGAAATTCTAACCTGGCAGCGGATTGGTGTAACGAGCTGGCTGATCGTGCTTACTCAATTAGACAGTCAATTTAGAGGAAGCGCCAGGATCTATAATAATTGATATACAAAATTTCTAGGATTAGCTAAGCAAGCCATTGTATCGATCGATTGATACACTGGCTGGCGAGGATGATCAGGGTCACATCATTTACCATCCAGAAAACTCCTGTGGTTCTGCTATGAGGGTGAGGTGGAGCTGATGGCATGACGTAAGTTTACATTTTATGTGTAGTGATCGGAGATGAAAATAGCTCAAAATAAGATTTACGGTGATTGTGGGTCACCAAACATGATAAACTCCAAATGGCGGTTATATACAATAACCGGTAATGAAAAGGTTTTCCTGAAAGCACCTTCAGCTTGATGGAATTGTGTCTATAGTCCTACTGGTCGAAATGGGTAACATTCCATGGTCAGTCATTACTGGACGTTATTGTAGTCATTCCCTGAAAACTAATACCGTTTCAATTACACATATCGATGTATTGTATCAGTGGACCGTATAGCTACACCGGAAATGGCACAGTCTGATACATATGTAATGGTAACCTATACTGTAAAAATTGAACTAATCACCATTCGTCTTGGAAAACCAGTGTTAACAGAGTAAACAGAGATGAAATACTTTGCTTGCCTCCAGTGGGCATCGAACCATCATATAAAGGGCATCAGGTTTCAAATCAATTTCCGCTTAGAGTCACAGCGCATAAGTTTCACCTTACCAAATCCACCTTTCTCGACAACATAACACTTGAGCATCAACATCGCTATATAGCGTATAAAACATTATGTTGTGTCGTGTGTATTTTTGAGGCAATTGTTTCAATCGAGAATACATTGAAATAATTAAATGACACTGGTACATGTATATTCTAAAGATGTGATGCTGTTTGCACGATGTTTACCCGCACCCCATACGCTCTTTGCAGCCGTTCAACAATTCAGTGGCGTTTGTTGAGCTTTGATTAACAATTAACCTGTACTGGAATTCTCTAACAATGTATCTTGACAGATGTGATACCAGTATTCTAGGCGAAATCCAGGCAAGATCCGATGTTTTAAAAGCTAGTTTTCGCCAGAAAACGAACTTTTAATAAACATTAATATCTTCGATACCTAAAAATTAGATGCTATATCCATGATATAATATTGACGAAATGTATCGAGTGCTGATATCCTTTTGCTTAGAATATCAGTTCGAGAAGGACATGTAATTTATAAAATCAAGTAGAATAAATAGTTAACTACCGCTATCTAAAACATATCTGATAAATGGGTAGATAATGCTGGTATATGTTGACTTCGTAGCCATAGGCTCTATGCAACAGTGTGCAATTCATTGGGCCGTTAACTTGGAGCGATAAAGGCTGTAATGGTGAATTTAGGAAATCTCCCGTTAATGGTTTGTTGAGCTTTGATTAACAATTGACATATATCGAAATTATTCAACAAGTAACCTTTATAGTATAGGTGTGATACAGGCGAATTACATGTCAGATGTAATAAAAGCTAGTTTTCTCAAAAACAAACGTAAGGATATTCAATAAACGTCCAACTTTCGATAGCTTGTAATCATTTACTATTACCTAACTGGGGAATTTATTGATCCTTCATGTTTGATGAAGTGAATAATTATATTATAGTATTGCCGGTGCATATGTCACACCTAAGCTGGGCCTGCTTACCGGTATTACTTTCGTTATTATCTTATGGAACAAACATTCTTGTTTGAAAATAATTTACGAAATTTACAAGCATATTACAAATAAAAATTTCGCGTTATCTTTAAACTTTTTTGTAATAAATTGCAGATTTCCTGGAGTAAAACTTCGTGAAGGTTCTGAAAATGTGTAATGAATCTCGACTGAGAACTCTAACTCAGGTTGACGCTGTTTTCACTTTTATTCAACCGTTTGACATAAAGCTTGCAATGACCAAGTTAACGCAGCAAGTATCACTAGAATAGTCCGCTATTATAGTCTCATTCTATCAAGTCCACTAACAACTCGACATGTTCAATTCAACTACAGCATAAAGATGAATCAATAAGAGACACGGGAGGTCCGACTGACTGATCGTGTCGATATTCCATTGAGGATTGGGACCGGAATAGAAAAGTATGATTTACGGACAGATGTCGAGTACTGCTACAACTAATTTTTTTAAACGAAAGATTACATAGCTAGGCAAGCTATCGTTTGTGGAACAATCGATCGAAGCCGTGATAACATCACCCCCAATGTGAACAAAACCAGTTGTGGATGCTATGAATCGAAATATTATTAATGGACAACTTGGTAAAATGATATTTAGAATTTCTCTTGAACTTTATAGATCTGCCACTGATTTCATAGATATCTCTATACATACAAGCGTCTAGTCGGTCATTCAATATTCAGTCGTCCATTAAAGAATTTTGTGCGTCCATTTCCAAAGACCTATTTCATAAACCAGCATTAGCACAAAATAAAAATAAAATCATAGTATACATAAATATAGGCTAGTTTTATGCAAGAGAGAACCGGTCAACAGTTTTCAATGATGCAGGCATCTAACTTATCGCTGATCAGTAGTCTTAATCCATATGGTTTCGATATAAAATCCATATAATTACAGATTGTAAGATTTTTGTAGTCCTACTACATATAGAGATTATCATTCTCAGTGCGTGTATTTGCTTGAATATTGCTAGGAATATCCAAGTGAAATTCCGGTACACCATACCCTATCAGCACATAGCTGTTCAACAGGGATTATTTGTTCGCCTGCAGGCTTTTTTCCCGTTTCTGTATCTCAAAAGAGGTTTAATAAACTTAATCTTGTTATGCAGCGGTGTGAAAAACTAACACCTTTCTTGAGATACAAGAACATAATTTGTAAAAATTGTAGCGGAATTGTACATCCACACGAATGTGTAGCAGAAATGCAGGTATTTGCTATAGATAGTATCAGAGAGTATATGGCATATTTTCTGTTCGCGGCAACAGTAGTCTGTAGCCAGGACAACGCTGCAAATATCGCCTGAATAGTTAGACCTTATAGTCCCATTCAGAGATAAACATCCATCAAAGACCAGCTGATAGCAACTTGACACTTTCTATTCAACAACAACGTGTATCTATTTCCATGTCAGCACGACAAAGTCATCATTACTAGTCCCAGGAGATCTGATTTTCTGATCGAGTCGATACTCGATTCCATGTGCCATCGAGTATTGGATTAGAAAACACATATATCACCAACAGATGTCGACTGCTAGTTTTCCAGACAGCGGAACTCTTAGGTACATAGAAACTAAGAAAACATCAACACTACATGTACATGATGACAGATATTGGATGTTGAGCGCATGTGGTTTGAATTGCTGTGTTTTTGATAAAAAACAATTGATTTTGATTTAAAATTCCTCAATTTCTCTTTCAAGTGACGATTGTCGATTTGTTAATGCCAAATGTCACGACGTTTTTAGTATATGAACGTCTTTTATAGTGTAGTCTACCATTACTGGGGTGTTTATTTGTTGGATTTGCCAATACAGAGTATTATGTACAATTCGGTTTCACGATACACTTGTTGATGAAGTGCTCTCTACTTCTTTTCAACCCTATATACTATACAATTTTTCCATGGGATAAACCTTCATTAAATGTATGCATTATCGAAAAGTTGAAAATGACGACATAGAAGAACTAATTCTGTTCCCTGGTATATTTTCACTTCTACTTCAGCCGGAGCTAATGAGGAAGACCACGCTTCGCATACTATTTGAGTAGCTCAGACGTTCTAGTCTCGTTATGTTATATAGTCACCAAGAAATGTCCAGAGAAAAACAATCTAATAGTTTGCATTTAACAGCATCATGTATCCGCGAGGTTCGATACCTGTACAGAAAACATCATTAATATGAGTCCCAAGTGATCTGATGTACTGACCTGAATGCGACGTTAAACCCTAATTCTCTCTCTCTCTCCTGATGTACTGACTGTGTTGATTAAGTCGTTCATGGAGGATGTTAAATTTCTCGTTTAGTAGCATCATATTTTGGTGGCACTATCTCATTTATATTGATTGTTCAGGCAGAAGATATATCTCCCAAAGCTATGTATCAGAACAACGGCTCGTCTGTCTGAAAAGCCAGCATCTGGATTTGACATTTGTCATGTTTTACTTTTCATCGAAAATAACGTTCAATGTACTTGGATAGTTAAAAAAGTTACAAGCAAAACCAGTGGAATGGAAATAGCGAATCTATTTTACTGCATAATTTACTACCTTGAAGACACGAAACTTGGAATAAAGTTGAAAAATTGATATTGTATCTTTGTATAGAGAGAGAGAGAGAGAGAGAGAGAAACTGCTGAAGAGTACATGTGATGGGATTTTCGTCAAATGATGGCCAGTAGATTCCTAAAAATTATTACTTATAAGCCCACTGAAATCTTTCTAATTTTTTTCTATTATTAACGATAGTTAACGAAAATTAGGATATAGAATCCATCACAATAATTCATGTTAACACATCCTGGTTAATTTTCATGATAATTAATAGTTTTTTCATGTTTTCGTTAATCTATCTAAGACACGAACACTACCTGTACTGATATGAAAATAAGTGTAGTATTTAACTTGAAGCGTGCAGATGTCTTTCACTTATTCAATTATGTATTTTAATAATACGTCAAAAAACGTCGGGCAAGACTCTTATATAACGTTAATTATTTAATTGCTAACAACGTATTATTTCGTTGTGGTAGACTAATGACTCCTTACAAACTGTTAATACAGAGATTTGCAAATCACTGGAAACTTCAAAAACTAAAAACAAAAACACCAGGAGGGACTGTCTCGTAAATCAAACCTTATTCCTTGTTATTTAATAACACCTGAGCTATTTGCCATCCGCAAGCTAATTATGTCAACGCCCCAAGATCCCACAAGGCACACTCAATCAAATGTGATTGGTATAATATTCTTCGAAATCAGGTACTGTCTCTGAAAGATCACGCAACCGTTGATTAGAAAATCAGGGAAAATATAGCTTTCCTAGACATCCAGGCACTGTATATCCTCATCTTGTCCACGATGAAAGTTTTAGGCCAGTGAATGTTGTTACATGCCAAGCATCTGAAACACAACATGCTGGTTCTGTGATAAGTTTCAAAACAAACATACGCCAATACTGAAATGCAGCATTGTGCTAGAATTCCTAGCAGATTTCCGGATTAAATTCGTTGAATTACAGTAGACAAAGCTTCAAAGAAATATTACCATTACTAGATGCTGGTTGAGGAAATATTCATAGCTACACCATCTACCAATGCATCTACTCACTCGTAGACCCAAATATGGATGAAACACCATACAAAGCAAGATTCATAGTGCTCGCCCAAATAAAATAGTTTTTCTTTTTGCAATTGTTTTTCGATCGATAACAACCGACGAAATCCACTCAACACGATCGACGTTTATCGGAAGTAGTCCAGAGACAGTTTCAAGCGAGAGGCAAATATCTTATTGTACTCACAATGGATGTAGAACACTCGATCATGCTGATGACTGTATGTGTAATGTGGATTTCCTTCTGATAAATGCAGCTGTAGTTCCCTGTTTGTGAAACAATGTACTGCAGCGAGGTGAATGATTTCCTCGAACTTCGGAACGATTGCATTCCGATGGGCGGCATACAGGCATATATGGATACACAATTGAGAAACAATTCGATATAAAATCTATTTTCATATACTAATCTATCTTTATTTCATTACTTTTTTGATATTGTCATTTATTCACGTCCTTACATATTTCTGTGACAAAATCTGACAAAATCTGCAATTTGAGGAAAAACGATCATGGATTGGTAAGACAAGCAAGAGGTTGAAAACATTGACGACGTCTAGCGATTAAAATGCAACTTTATGACTCCACAGGAAAGCTTTCTTCGGTACCTCGCATTCTGAATAGAATACCGAGGATTCCAAGACGCAGCCTTGGTATCTCAGCCGAGCTTTTATTTTAGCTGTTCATGTGGAAACTATATGGCCCCTGGCACCGGCTGAAGCGAAATAAGTTAGGCTAGCTCGGGAGCCGTGATGAAAGATCAGCTCAAACGCTTCTTCATCATTGAACGCTTCCGTAACATCAATAATTTACACCGTCATCCAGTACATCACCTCCGCAGCAATCTTCAATTGCTTCAATTTTGTTAACTCAAGTGACTTCAAGTGCTGCATAATTATTCAATCGCCAGATCATGATCACCACAGAAATACAATTATTTTAGGATATTTAAAATAATTAGCTAATCATATAAATGCCCAATTCGGACCCTCGGTTATGAAAAAGACGAAAGTAACCAGGATGAATCGGCTTGAAAAATAGCAGATTATACGCGACAGGAAATAGTTCAGCATCTATAGATGCCAGTCTACATGCAGAACGGGCAGATCCATGAACAATAGCTATCTGCGTTGCCGAATAGTATTTGGTCCGCTTTCATTGGAAAAAGAAGTTGTTAAAGGTGAACTGAAAAGCTTTCCAATGTTCTGTTAAAATGTGATAAATCAAGAACTTCTATAGTTGTTACAAATATGTGTGGTAATAGTTCTGTGGGTTATTGTTTTATTTTGAGTATATGTCAAAACTTAAACGAGAGCCAGAACTTTTAAAAACGTCATCGCTTGCCTCCCGTTGTTTTTGGAACGTCATGACGTTATAGTGGCCCTCGCTCATTCATCCGACGTAGCATGACGTCACATTTACATAAAACTTGAATGAAGGGGACCACTATAACGTCATAACGTTCTACAAACCAAGAGAGACAAGCGATGCAAGTTTTCAAGCCGGATTTATAACAGGATAACTTAAATATTGTTATTAGTACAATTTTGCAAAATATATTTGCCCCAAAAACGTATAAAAGTTATGTCACATAAGACAAGATGTATATAAGCAGCATTTTAGATAAAATTAAAAGCTTTGCAGTTCACCTTTAAGGGATATAGAATGCCAGCTATAGGGATCGCCCAGGACTAATCCCTTCAAGACTGACGCAGGAACATTTGCTGCAGTAATCAGGATTAATATATCGGTCTCATATCAAGCTAGCGAATCCATTACCAGCTTATGACTGCATATATTGGTATTAAATGGTGTGTTTATTGCAGGAATGAGCCACATGGCTCCTCTCCCAATCACATATACAGTATAATAATAGAATCTGACTGAAATAGTATGACTGGCTTAACAGACAACTCCACTAGACTGACTAATCAATTAGTTCAAATTAATGTTTGTCTCGTTTGCTTACATATAAGCAATTAAAGTCATTTTCAGATTGATGTATTTCTACCGACTGTCATATAAATGTAGACATAAATACCAGGATTGCTAAGTTCTTATACATATTAAAATTGTCTGGCCATGTATTGTTCTCTAAGTTCTTTGGCGTCGATTATGAATTTTCCTACGAAGATAATCCCTTTTTTAGACTGGAAATTTAACAATAGTTAATAATTTTTGAAGGGACGGCCATGACCAGTAATATTTCTTAAAATATTGTTTCCTTAGAGCAGAGTACAGTGGACAGCATAGTAGAAAATGAAATTCATCCTCCACCATACCGGAGCTACAGACCTTACAAGATTCAGTTGGAACAGCGCCCAAAGTCAAGACGCCTTTTATCTATCGTTTTCTCTTCGATGTCTACATTCAGCAGCAATGGCGATGATTTTGGTTTATTATATGCCATGAAAGATTATAATGTCAATGAAACCACACTGTTATCGGGTCTTGAAAATCCACCATCAACATTTAATCATGGTAACTGCGAGGTTGAAGCCACCAAGTTGTTCTACCACATTTACTCTTCTTGGAAAGGTCTGAACATGGACAAGGTTAAAGATAGCAAAATATGTCAAATGTCAAGATGCCAGTAATTCAAAGTGCAACTATTATACTCTAACAAATGAAGGATATCAGTGATTTACGATTTATAGAACATGTCCGTGGCTGGAAAAGTTACCGCAACATTTAGCCCTACAAAAGAGATTGATTCTTTTTCACCATTACTAGAGGTGTTCTACAAGTGACTGGTCTCCTCGGCATATTGATCCAGCGAGAGAAGTGCTCGACTCCAAGTTACAAGCGAACCAGAGTAAGACCATATTTGTTCCGACTTATTACACGTAGAAAAGATGCTCCGACCAAACAGCGATACCAATGTCGTCTCGTGTCAGACGTTTTTGTCCCAATAAACTAGACCTAGGCAACGTTCATGTCGAGTGTCAAATCTGGACTACTTTACGGATTTCCCCCCTCCTGCGGTAATTATGAATGGCTGGCAGTTTCATATTCGAAATCCCCTATTGATTATACGACCATTGTCAACATGATAACTCCATCAGGTCGTTTGCTCTGGGAGTGTATGGAGGAGGACATTGCTGGGGGTTGTTGACATACATGGCAGCAATTGTGATGAAGAAACATGATTCCGATATTGCTCGAAGTCTGAGAACCACTTCGACTACAAATACAGAAGTGAATTTGCTGTATTGCTGTTAATCGATTCCTGAATACACCACTAGTATCATATTTTGGAAACACAGAAAACTATAAAACATAAAGGCTTACACAGACCATGTCAGCTTAATTTAACAAAATACAACATAATATCTAAGCTTAGCAAATAAAGCTTGAACAAGACTCATTTCAGTTCTACAGTTTGACGTTTGGCTTTTCAAAAGCTATACTATCTGTATTGATTTTGTTCGATCATCCAATATCTGACACTTTCTTTCTATTGCTTTCTCTTCAATATTTTCGGACAGATATAGAGAAAGCCACGAGCAAGGTTACTTTAATCTATCAAAGTCTAGACGATTAGATTGCCATTACAAAAACAAGCCTATGTGCCAGAAAAAATAAAGCTGCGATGCGTTCTTGGTGTTTCCACCGGGGTGGGTTGGTTTTGGGGTAAGGTGTTTCACGGCAAACTTTGCATTACCAGGGTCCATCGTCCACGATGGCCTGCCTGAGTAAACCACAACAGAATCAAACCATTTGGACGGTCATGCCGAATTTAGTATCGTGATCAATTCACGTTCTGTGGCCATGTTGGTTAAAATGTTGAAATGAGTTAGCATTATGCAGTACATGAGCAAAGCCTAATTGGATACTTTGGTCTCTGTCAACATGACAACTGTGTAGTGCGTTTGTCCTCGGAGAACCCAGTAAATCGACGCAAATGGTAGCAACGGATGAAGAAGGACGACAATATTTGAGTATATCGAGTTAACTTACAATGGTGGTTGGACTTACAACGGTGGTTGGAAGTATTGAGAATCGATCCAAACGTCAAGGAAGAATACTAAATTGGGTCTTTATAAACGTTTGAGTTTTGTGTTCTATACTAAACAACGTGGCTTCTGATATATTATTGGTCTGGCGTCTTGAAAGGACGGAAACTGCACAATGTATATTTATAAAATAAACAGCCTATAAAGCGTAGTCTATATATTCATTTCATGTTCGGTTCGACATAAATTAATGCAAATCTTAGACGCTTCTACATAGGAATTGTGCTTGCTTGCTTGGGAGCAGTCTTAGAATAAGGATGAGTGTCGTCCTTGAGCAAACAATACGTACACATGCGTCATATTGTATCCCTGTGTGATTGCCGGAAAGATGATTCTGAAATTTTGTGAGGGTCTCCTAATGTGCCATATTTAGGAAACGAAGCTGTGCGTATATGGCGAGTACTACTAATACAGTCTTAACTCATTGAACATGGAAATTGAAAAGATATCTGGGGAAGGTCGAATGTGATATTAACTATATGCCAGAAAAGAGAACATATAGCAATCAATTTTCTCTTCATGCATCCTCAATAACTCTTTTTGTTAATCTCTGACAATTGAACAATCGTCATAGTTCTCTGAAATAGTAGTGTGAGCCATTTGATGTTATAATTAAAATAATCACAATCCGTACAGCGTCATGTTTGATATCATATAGAGCATCAGCTTTGAAGTGTATTGGTTCTGTTTGATTAACTCAAACTGAGCCAGACACCGTATGTCTATTGCATCCTCCTCAGTATCGTCAAGTAGCTGCATAGAGAATCTCCAGCAAAGGCGATCTTCCAACATCGCATGCTTTGAAGGGTACCATTGCCACTATAAAAAAAGGAATATACCAGGAAAGTCACGACTTCGCTAAGGGATCGTTTTGCTTTGATCTGTTCTCAATATCCACGTTCTTATTAAATTCCAGGTGGTGTATATTTCATGGAAATTTCTAATGACTATTCGACAAGAGCTCCCAATTGGCCATTCTCTCATTGTCCAAGTGTGTAACCTCCTAAACTGTCCGTGTAACACTGCATTGGGTCGAAAAACGAAGCGCGTATGCGCTTTCAGTCTTTATCGATTTTGACCGACACAGAAAGCGTCTTTTTGCAGACGAGAGATCTGAGAAATATATGCACTATATCTCATCGAAGAATGAACAAGTTAGATGCTCAAATATTTCACGGTACAACACCTTGTTTTGCTGTGAAATCCTGAGCCTTCTTCGCTCCATTTAGTAACGGACGATGGCAGAGAGCCATGCGCACAAAAGCTGCGAGTCACGTTTTGTACTACACAGGTGTGAAGGTGAACGTTGTCCTGGTTAGTGGTTGTCCGTCGGACAGCCATTACTTGGACAGGTTGTCCATGGACAACATGTACTGTTGTGAGTTGTCTCGGGACAACTGATACTATGATAGGTTGTCCATGGACAACTACATCCGGGGATACGTTGTCCGACGATAGAAGTGGTTGTCCAGGTTTTATCGCGATTATAACTAAGTCGTATTAAGGGCTGTCCGTCACCTGGGAATAGTTGTCCAGTATCAGGCCTCAGCATGTAAAGCGGTTCAATAAGGCAATGATAGTATGCGTAGCCGATAAATGGATTGTTTTAACCCTAACAGATCTGGGTGATTTGGAGGTTGTCCCCGCCTGATGGAGGGTGGGGGAATTTCAACGCCCCATCTATTTTCGTTATATCTTGGGTAGAGGGCTGAAACTATTTTATAGTTTATTTGAAAATATTTGAGTCAAATTCTATGATGAAATGCTAAACAATTCAAGATGGTCGCCATCATGACGTCACAGTGACGTCATCTTTTCGGAAGTCATTGACTGATTTTTTTAATTTTCCGATATTTTATATCAAAAACTAATTCATATGATAGAGAATAATTAGGTTTGGCAAAATAAATTACTTTTATGCTCTTTTAGTATTACGAAAAAAATGAACGGAAATGACCGAAAGCACAAGTGGGGGGGGGGGGGGGCTGGGGGAAGACGGCCTTCCTACCCGGCAGAGTGACGCCAAATGCTCAAGTGACTTGGTCATTACGGTTAATTAGCAGTTCTGATGTTTCAGTATGTAAAATTAATCTGAGAACAAGCAGATTCGGATTCAACACCCTCGGATTAACCTGAAACAAGCACATTGCAATACAAAATGCCGCAACTTCTGTACCTACAGTGTCTTTTTCAAAATTAGAATTGTGTAAGTTTGCCTCCATCTTATTATGCAGGCCTACGTGGATTACTTTGAAAGCGAAACATGTTGTTGTATATAAAGTGTACATCAGTTCAACAAACACACTGTTGACTGTGATAGGAAGAAACTGACGAATAATACGTCAAATATATTTGGAAAATTGAACTAAGTAATAAGAACATTAAAATATATGTAACAAAAATTTTGCCTCAAAATATAATGTCCACCTGGCGTCATTAATTCACTAATGATCCGTGAAAAAATTAGCATGGTAAATATGATAATGTACCATAATAACAAAAATTATGTGACGCGGATGGGATTCGAACCCACAACTTACTGCTCATCCATATTACCGCGCCTCTTTCCCCTGCACTACTTGGGACAGCTGCCGAGCCACTGAAAATTTGTCACTTTTATACCGTGACCTAATTTGTCTGATATTAGGATGGACAGCACGTCATGGGGGACAACTAATATTGCCACTGTAATAAGAGAGGTTGTCTCCCATGAATAGTTGTCCGGGTGCAAATATAATATTAATGCATTACAACATGTACAAGAGTAATATGTATCGAGTGGACAACTGGTACCTGAAACTGGGTGTCCGGGGGACACCCAGTTTCAGTCAGGACAACCACTGCCAGGTACAGGTTGTCCATCGGACAACCAATACTGCGGGACAACCATTATTGCTACACCGGCGGTCTGTCAATTTCGACGGGCGCACTAGAATTGCGTGACCTCTCCTTGACCTCTGCACACTGCCTCAGTGATTCGGTCGTGCATAATGAAATATGCACGTGTCTCAACATCCATCAGCAGTTTTAACAGTCGACAACTGATATTGATGCACACTAGTTTTCTGAACTGTAGAGATCGTGATACTCCCAGTGAGAAATAGTAATAGTATTATCGTACCAATGTCTTTAGGCCAAGTTTATATGGGATTATGTTGTATGTATTTACTTTTCTGCGGCGAAAAAAAAAAAAATCTCCGTCGACCTACCCTATACACAGAGTCGTCCAGCTTACTATTCCAAACGACCAGCGCGTAAACGCCCAGCGAGTTCTTGATATCAGTGTATAACCTGGTAGCAGGGTAAGCTATAAACTTCATCGAGATGCCGCCATATTTCCCAAGTGTAAAAGAAGTTGGAAAACCAAGTGTAAAAGAACTTGGAAAACCAGGTGTAAAAGAAGTTGGAAAACTACTAAATTTTAGATACGTTATTCTTTATTGCATACACTCATCACAAATTATAAAATCATAATCATTCACATTTCTCTTGCGATTACATGTATATGAAGTATATAAAAAAAATACAGTCCAGGTGTGATATAATCAAATTTTCGCGGGGAGCTGTGCAACACGAGTGGTTGTTGTTGTTGTACTTGCTGTAATTTATCGGATAATTTTTACGAATTTTTCTGCGAGATTTTCTGCTATGTTTTATAATTCCTTGTATTGCTATATGAATAAGTTAATGTGATTTACTTAGAGAAGAATCCGCAGATTATTTTTTCCTGTATTCCTAGCTATCTTATTTCGTGTGAGTCGAGGATGCATGCCCTTTTTTACTAAATTATTTGGAAGCTGAACGTGGACATACACAATTCTGTCCTGTCCTCTGTATTTTTGACTTGGATTTTTTGTTGTCAAATTCACATTTGTCTTGAGTTATGAAAACTTGGGAGCTGAATATCATGGAGTTGAAAATCTTGGAGGTGACAATCTTGGAGTTGATTAGTTTGCTTTAACTTATATGGTAAGAGGCATACTGTACATAACCGAGTTAAAATGTTGAGATGTTGCATTTGAATTTGTGATTATATACTCCTCAAAAGTATTGACAAACATTTAATAAATTGCCAGATTCAACAAGTTGGCCAGACTCCTGCTGCCTGTGATCTATGTATTTTACATATTACTTTACAATTGTTATAACCAATTCGTTTTTTGCATATTATTGAGATAACAGACGAGAACCTGAGTGTGCAGTGACCCGTGATTTCAGCTGATCAGTTACGGGTTCGTATAATTTCACTTTGCCATATCATTTAACCCAGAATAATATTTTGAACAGCTGGCATATTTTCTTGTAATATTTGCCAAATTATACATTATTCTAAGTATAATGCCACTTTCTTTGAAGGCTGGGAAAATATAGTTCATATGTATAAAATTATGTTAGCTATCACCAGTTCAAAACATTCTCCTGTGTTTAAGATAAGGCACAGTGAATAAAGCAAGCTGATCATCAGTCTCGGGTCACTGCACAGACAGTCACTGCTCAGACAGGTGTTCATACTTTGCAAGTTCATGTATCGGCGGAAACACATTCTTCAATTGTCAGAGTTTGTAGCCTGTCAGTAATCGGTGAAACTCCCTCCGAATACACTGCGCAGGAATACGCCCACGCATGCGTATTCGGTCTGTAACCATTTTGATCGACGCTGGGAGCATCCATCCATCCATACGCGAGAGATGTGAAATGCTTCCAGTATATGTTGTAACAGAATTAACAAGTTTTATGCTAAATTATTACACAAGAACACATGGGAAAACACGTCTTGTTTAGCGTGACATGCTGAATCCATTCCGCTGCATTCAGAAGCACACTATGCCGATTGGCCGAGAGCCATAAGCGCAGAAGCTGCGCACAACGCATTTTACTCCCAGTGCAATCAGAGGCTATATCTGACTGTATGAGGAACGCAATCTGATGGCATGAGAATGCGGAAACCCGACATCAGTACTATCAGTACCGGTACTTTCATATATATATCTGACGGTAGGAAGTATACAATCTGATGCCATAAGAATGTCAATCCGCCAGCCACTGTGTTTCTGCGAAGCCCAAATTAAACCCACTCTCAGTTTGAGAATGGGACATACGTGTAGATATGCTCATTTGTGAGTATATTGGGTATCTAATGATGACCACCATTGTCACACCACACACATAATACCGTTGACCGATATATAGGGAAATTGATTTCTATTAACACCATGACACATAATCGGTCTTAAACATTCAGCGATGAATGTGTATTTCTATGCGCCGGTCTTACCGGTGGTAAAGCATCTCTTTAGCAAGCTCAGATCGATGGACCGTTTCGGTGAACATTAAAAAATCTTTTCTTTAAGAAAGCTACATGTACGAGTCCGGTGATAGTTTTATAGCATGTTTCTATCAAGTAAATAGAACGGTGTATGGGTATCAGCTATCCCATATTGAGTAAAATATATTGTACGTGTACGTATGCGCGTGTTTGAGAATTTCAAGATGGGTTTCTCATACCAGTATTGTATATGTACAATGGACCACACATGAGTGGAAGCATTACAGAGAAGAGATAATGAGGATGCCCGAATCGTATGAGTGCATGCTGTGAAACTAAACTTACGTGAATGAAATATAATATAGCATGGGATAAGAAACATACATGCTGTCCTTGCTAATATCCTCCCCTGAAGTTCAACAATGGAATTTTGTAACCTAAGAAGGTATTCTATGTGAGACATTATAATTATATGACATAATGGGGAATTTAACTGGATACATCTCTCAGTGCCCATAGGAGACTATGCCTAATAGCTTCACTCCAATTGTGTGGAAACGCATAAGAGGTGCACATGGTTTTACTGATTAAAAATGAGTGAACGATATTTATATTTTTGGAACATCGTGATGTCTTGTCGGCATCATTGAAAACTGTTGACCGCTTCTCTCTTGCAGGAAACTAGCCTATGTTTATCTATACTATGATTGTCTTTTTGAATTTGGTGCTAATACTGTTATATGGAATATGGAATAGGTCTTTGGATTATGGACGCGGATATTCTTTAATGGACGACGGCTGAATTATGGATGACGGACTAAACGCTTGTAATTTTGATATTTTCGCAAGGTGACGGTATGCCTGTGTGAATGTGCACACAGTTGAATGTTCTTTTACATGCCAACACACGTATATGTATTTGTTACACACTGACAACCTTCTACAATGATATTTAACTTAGTGTGGAGAGAATAAGAGAGGATTCTCGGATAATTCTCGGATACGGAGTGGACACATCTCATAATATGAGGCTGGACTGTCACAGATTGCACTGATAACATGGGAGCTGCAACTATATGTACATTTATACATGTATCTAAAAATCACTCAATCTGTTTAGCATTGATAACATTGATGTCTGAGTACGGCTTAGGCGGGTCTGCTAAACGGATATAACGGCTTTATAACGGATAAATCTCTGATTCACAAGGCATCTGCAGGTTTATATTCAAGTTGTACTTCTCTGAATGTCGACTACATACATTTCAATAACTGATTCCTGGATCACTTCCACCCATAATGAGAGCTATGCGTTCATTCCGTTTTAACCGGGAGCATCTTCCCAAGAGGAAAGGGGGATTGTATGTGACTCCGAGCTAAACGCATGTGTATATTCGGCAATATTGTCCAAACTTGTAGAACATGTGCACATAGGATGTAAACAAACCCCAAGTCTTCAGCCAAACGATAGTATCGTGATAATCAGAATGTTCGACTCAAAAGTGCGAAATCCTGACCACTTAATGGATTACCTCGTCAAACCTTGCCTACACTCATTAAATAGCTTTCGGTCGAGGGCTAAAAGTGCGTAGCATTGTGTAGGTCATCATAATTCCCCGATGACAGTTCGGTCTCTGTGTAGATGGTTATAACTCCACATAAACTGTCACCATGGGACTGTTCGGCTCAGGATATTGCTCTTCATCGTCGACTTAAATGACCAAGGCAAATAATGAAGAAGGATGAGGTTACCTCCCCATGTCGCATACAATGTTCGCGCCTTAACTCAGCGCGACGTTTGTGGCCGCTTGAGAGAGCTGTATACTTAGATACAAAAGTCACACTGCCAAATCAAGGATTTTTGTAAGCATTCAAGTGCTGTAGCGTTTATTATATCTCCCCCAACTATGTTGGGGGGAGACATCTAGTGTTTGTGCTGTCTGTCTGTCTGTCTGTCTGGATGGATGTCTGTCCGTCCCCTTGCCTTGTCTGCAAGATATCTTGAGAACTACTGGATGGAATTTCACCAAACTTGGATGGAAGCTTCATTGGGATAGCCCCCTTATTTGATTAGGTTTTGGTGTGTGTGCGTGCGTTCATCCGTGTCCGGTGTCCGTCCGTCCGTCCATCTACTTATACATGTATATACAGGCCTTGTCTGCAAGATATCTTGAGAACTACTGGACGGAATTTCACCAAACTTGGATGGAAGCTTCAGTGGGATAGCCTCCTCATTTGATTAGGTTTTGGTGTGCGTGCGTGCATTCATCCATGTCCGGTGTCCGTCCGTCCGTCCATCTACTTATACATGTATATACAGGCTTGTCTGCAAGATATCTTGAGAACTACTGGACGGAATTTCACCAAACATGAATGGGAGCTTCACTGAGATGGCCCCCTCATTTGATTAGGTTTTGGTGTGTGTGCGTGCATTCATCCGTGTCCAGTGTCCGTCCGTCCGTCCATCTACTTGTACATGTATATACAGGCCTTGTCTGCAAGATATCTTGAGAACTACTGGATGGAATTTCACCAAACTTGGATGGAAGCTTCATTGGGATAGCCCCCTCATTTGATGAGGTTTTGGTGTATGTGCGCATGCATTCATCCGTGTCCGGTGTCCGTCCGTCCATTCATCTACTTGTACATGTATATACAGGCCTTGTCTGCAAGATATCTGGAGAACTACTTGACGGAAGTTCACCAAACTTGGATGGAAGCTTTATTGGGATAGCCCTCTCATCTGATTAGGTTTTGGTTTGTGTGTGCATTCGTCCATGTTCGGTGTCTGTCCGTTTGTCCATGTACTTGTACATGTATATACAGGCCCTTTCTGCAAGATATCTGAAGAACTACTGGACAGAAATTCACCAAACTTGGATGGAAGGTTCATTGGGATAGCACCCTCATTTGATTAGGTTTGGGTGTGTGTGTGCATTTTTCCATGTCCATCGTCCGTCCGTCCATCTAATTGTTCATGTATATACAGACCTTGTCTGCAAGATACATGTATCTGGAAAACTACTCGACGGAATTTCACCAAACTTGGATGGAAGCTTCATTGGGATACCCCCTCGTCTGATTAGGTTTTGGTGTGTGTATGCGGACGTTCGTTCGTGTCAATCCGTCCGTCCATCTACATGTACATGTATATACAAGCCTCGTCTGCAAGATATCTGGAATTTCGCCAAACTTGGGTGGAAGCTTCATTGCAATGGGCTCATCTGATTAGGTTTCGGTATGCATGCATGCGTTCGTCTGGGTATGTTGTCTGTCTGCCTATCCATCTACTTATACATGTATAGACAGGCCTTGTCTGTAAGATATCTTGAGAACTACTGGACGGAATTTCCCCAAACTTGGATTGAAGCTTTATCGTGATGGCCTCTGGTGAACTTCACCAGACTTGGATGGAGTCTGTATTGGAATGGCCTCCGCATCTTATTATGTTTTGGTGTGCGCGCGTGTTTGGTATTCATCCGTCTGTCTACTTGTACATGTATAGACAGGCCTTGTCTGTAACATAACTACTGGATGGAATTTCCCCGAACTTGGATGGCAGCTTTATCGTGATGGCCTTCTCATCTGATTAGGTTTTGGTTTGTTTGCGTGCATCCATCTGTTTCTGATGTCCAGCTTTGTTACATGTATGTACAGGACTACTCTTGTCTACAAGATATGTGGAGAACTACTGGATGAAATTTCTCCAAACTTGGATGAAAGCTTCATTGAAATGGCCTTATAATCTAATTAGGTTTTGGTGTGAGCTAGGGCTTGCGTGGGTCCATGCAAAATGTGCTTATCTGTCGGTCCAATTTTGTTCACTCCATATCTGGGAAACTACTGAATGCAGATGCATGAAACTTCTATACAGTACAGCATGTATATTATAGGTGTGGCTCTTGTATGTTTTGCATCTTTCCTATAATGTAATCAGTTTCGAAATAATTGATGCTTCACAATTACATGTATTTCACATTGGTTGGACGCTGTAGATGTCGGCAATCCACTCATTGTTATATAAATCCCGACTCCCCACTTGGTTAGTGCAACAATGAAAATCGCCTCTTTGCAATTAATATTTTTAGATGCGCAGCTTTGTTTAGGATACTTATTACTATATTCATTTTATAGCACTTTGCCTTAAATTATGTGCCCACTTAAGGCAAGGTGGGAGGTTGGGGGAGACGTATGTTTTTGCTTAAAAAACCCCAACCAGCATAGGCTTCATGCCGGAGCGGCAACTCAAGGGTCAAAGCGGAACCTCTAGTTGTTCTAAGAAAATATAAGAAGTATATCAGATAAACTGGGGCTTTCTCGTCCTATTGGGGCAGGGAATCGGGGTGGAGTTAGAGAATAATATCGAAGGTTCATTTATTAGCAAGTTACAAGTTTCTTTTTTGTTGAAATGGCTAAGACTGAATATTGGGGGAATCCAGAGTCATAATTTTTAACTTCGGGAGCACTTTGCACCCTCCAACCGTTGAATCTAAAATGCCAATTTTTTTATCTGTCTTATCCCACCATCAAATCACCAGTAAGATGCATAACTGGTTCTGTTCTGCCTTTTGTTGATTTTTTATCCCATTTTGAGATGTCGGGTTACTTTTGTTAGGAAATTCAGCTTGTTTTGAAAAATTTGACAAATCACCATATTGTAGCCCCATAAGAGCAGGGAAATGAACGTCCTCTACTCCCTCAACACAGCAGACAGTTAAACCGTCGGAATGTATGGAGGGTGTGGTGCATTGGAGAATCCTTGAGTATCTGGTGTCTGTCAAAACAGTAACTCTATCAGCACATTCATCAATGAGCGTCTCCGGATATGGCTAGCTGAATGTCCATAACCAGACAACTACAGCTTGCGATTAGGAACATAGAGGCCTACTCTCAACGGATCAGCGTTATCGACTGACAAGAGCTCTCATAGTCGAAACGATTTGCAATGATTTGTTGGAGAAATTTCGGCAGTTAACGGCAACTTTCAGTTCTAAATTATTTTGGAAGTTGTAGAGATAGAGATAGAGAAATAGAGATTTAAGAGATAGAACCGTGAAAGATGCAGTTACATCTGTGATAATAAAGTTCAACGGGTGAATGAGAGAATCAACGTTGAACGCTGCTTTCTAACGGATAAGTTAATTACCATGATCACCGTTTCGTGTACCTTGGTTAAACCGCGGTTTACTGTATGATAACTCTTACTTTTCGAGAACTACAGTGTAATGAATTGAAGATAAAACTTGTATCTAGAAATAAACGTCCCGTCCATGGAGAACACATTACATACACTTGGCGCAAACCCAGAATCATCTGATTTTGAGGACTTTTATCCTTGGACATGGAATATGGTCAAATATCGTCAAATTCGACTTGCGTTTGCATATATGAGATGTATACAGTTTGTATATTGCAAACTAGAAACATCCGATGCTAGAAACTAGAATACCAATTATGAAGGTAAGAAATAAACTCAGACAGTTCGATATTCCCTCGGTTTACACATGTCTGAAAGTTTGGCTCTTCGCTATAGATATCCCATCACATCGAAACAAGTGTGGGTACATTCGTGCTGGTAATTGAAAAAGATTTACGGTTGATTTTTTTTGTCAATGATAATCTATTAGGGGAAAAGATGTTATAGAATGAACATGAACAGACAGTCTTTTTCCCCAACAGTATAGTCAACTGTTTCCAAAACTCCACCCGAACCATGACTAGAACACCGTATATAGAATCTATTCATTAGATATTTACCTTGATGCGTGAATAGTATGAGGCTGAAGTACAGGCAAACGTATCGGATAATAACATGTGGATTGCAATCATAAACCGATATGCCCCGGATCAAAGAATTTCCGAAAGTCATGCCAGTGAAATTGTCAGTTCGGGTTTGAGGGGCATGCGAGTCTGCTAATCCACCACGATAAGCTTTATCGTTTACACCTTATCTGCTTGACACGAAAGATTTAAGCCTGGACCGTGTGACAAAGAGCTGACCAATACGGTGTTTCGTTGAGGAAACCTTTGTTAATGTCCCATGTCCACAATATATGTCGAACTATTCACCACTATGAGCGAACGTACGCCAGCGACATACTATTACCACATTTAGAGAGTGAGTGGTATCCCAACATGTCCCAGTGAGACAAATCCGTCACTCTTGGGTACATGCATTTGTGGAGTAAGGAATATTGTCCCCGAATTTATATCACGTGTAGAACGTGCGAATGTGCTAGTGTTCCATTAACTACTTATGGAACGATCAAGCCAACTGTGAAATTGTGAACACTTTTCTCGATCATTGGAAACTGCTGTGGGTTAAAGTGTTAGAACGGTGCAGCGTTGTGTGGCACAATATAAATCACTTGTTGAATAATTCAGTTTCTGTCAACATGGTATTTCCATCAGGGCGTTCGCTCTGGGATTCTAGATGTATCAACTTTTTGTTTGCTAATTTTGATGACGATCCTACTCTCCATATTGTCTGAAAACGTCCTCCAAAAAAGATAATCAAACCCTAGATAAAGCCTAGTATCATCTTAAACTCAATCCGTGAGACCCTAAAGACTCCACATAACCAATAAATACAAGAGAATAGTCCGTCATTCACAACTCAGCCGTCGTCCATTAAAGAATATCCGTACCCATAAACCAACGGCCTAATTCGTATAACAGCTTTAACACAGAATTGAAAAAAACCCCCACAACCATAGTATACAAAAACATAGGCTAGTTTTCCTCAAGAGGGAAGCGGTCAACGGTTTGGTCCATGTCCAAACTGTTAAATCGTTATAATGGTTTTGATAGCAAAATATATCTCAATGACAATTCATAAAATAATAATGAAGTATGAAGAGTAATACGTGACAATCTCTGAACAGCTAAATATCCTTTGAAAACTCCCCGACCCAAAATGTATGCGCGGTGTATATCAACTGAGCATCCGATTCAGAGAAAAGACTAGAAATATTCCAAAATGCAGTCTAAATCCCCACTAATAAAGCTAATTACACCCATAAATATTTCTTCATGCCTCCAACAGAGATATTTTTTCTTATCAGACTACACAGCAAAAATAGCGTCAGTACTGTTTCAGTACATTTCTACCAAAGTACTGAAACAGTACTGAAATATAACTGCACTGAAACAGTACTGATATATAACAGTACTGTTTCAGTACTGAAACAGTACTGAGATATTACAGTACTGATTCAGTACTGAAATCGAACAGTACAGTAACAGTACTGAAATATAACAGTACTGTTTCAGTACTGAAATTATTCAGCACTTTATCAGTACTGTACTATTTCAGTACTGTATCAGTACTGTAAGATTTCAGTACTAAAACAGTACTTAAATATTAAAGTACAGTTTCAGTACCGTTTCAGTACTGAAAATTTTCAGCACTTTTTCAGCACTGTATTATTTCAGTACTGTATCAGTACTGTAAGATTTCAGTACTGTAACAGTACTGAAATATCACGGAAGTAAAACATAGTTCAATGCTATATATCATAACGTGTTTCCCATGAGTGTTTTCCGAATGGAGTTTGATAGACACAACTTTGCATCATGGGATATGTTCCAATTTTAGAACATTTGATTGGTCAATTCAAATTTTAAATGGAATCTGTCATATTCATGGTCTGTTCTAAGGAAAATGGAAGAAAATTCAACCAATCACAGAGTTTTTGTGAATGTTCATTGCCTCAGAAAATCATATTTTCTAGTCAAGAATAGCAGCGTGGTTCAGATGGATTTCATCCCTTCGTTTACAAATGGATAACAAAATAAAATGACATGAGACATTGTGTTGTTGATCTTTGACCTGTCACAGTAACATCATCGCTCACTCAGAACTTGAAATTTATGAAAGCTAGGGATGTGTGAGATGACCTTCCATCTTCGGGTGACATGTAAGAATGAATCGAGGCCACTTCCTGATGACCTGATGTAACATTATTGTGCACATGTGCAAGACGTGTACACACAAATCCTACACCTTTCCCCTTGGACAGTTTTGAACGGCAATGATCTGATTGGCTAGTGCAAAATGGGTAGTGTACTAGTTTCATCACACTTTACTGTAGTGTACGAGTCTAAAAGATTCAAGCAGTCCATATCAACTCTTTCATTTTATACCACTTTATTGTATTCACTGTCCATTGAATTTACATGCTGATATTTGCAAAATCATACATAATTCAATTCATATGAATGGATGTGTTAAACAATCAATCGTTAAAAGAGTACGTTCCATCACAGTAATAAACGACATGGTAGATATATCAACTGATAATAGAAAGAGAACCAAGTACAACTGTACAACTGATACTAGGAAGAGAACCAAGTACAATGTTTCCAGGATGATTGGAATGATCCGTCCTTGGCAGCCATGATCATGATGAACTGGAGAGCATATATAATTAATGTACAAATAACCAGTGATAATGATAGTAATATTTGTTGTGGAGATAAAAATGTCCGAGTTTATCAATGCGCACAAGTGTTTTATATGCACTATAGTCTATAGATATCTCATTCTCAATTGTCTCCCATGATTCTTTCCTGAGCAGAGGGGATTGGTCAGCACTGTTGAATGAGCATGACGATTTTCATGTTCTGATTTAATCACATTGCCTGGTATTACTATCTGAAAGACAAAAGAAATTATGAAACTGTTACGCTAGTAACATAAGACCAGTTCGGCTTTATTTATGCTACATAAATTGGTTCTTTCAAAAATACTGATGATGAAATGCTGAAAAAAATGAGTCTAGGGGCACAATAAATTATTACATATATGCAAAATATTTAGATTTTTTTACCACCCCCCTCCCCCAACATTCCCCTACAACTAAAAATCTAAAGTTTGTTTTAGCCACCCCCTTCCCTTCTGTACACAACACTTCAATGCCCCCTCATTGGAAGTTTATACTCCTGTTTAACATATAATATATTTCCAGTCAACTTCCAAAAAGACTCAGAAACAAATAAATGAAATCCTGCAGGACAATGTATAATATGTCAAAAGTAGTGGGAAAATGAGTACTTTGAGCCACAGGAGCAGGGAAGAGGTTTAGATAGGAGGGAGAGGTGGATCAGAGGAGGTCGAGGAATAGACTCGGTCAGATGAGGAGGATGAGAAGGAAAGGGTAGCATCAGAGGTGTAGGAAAGAGCAGGTTCAGAGGAGGAGGATAGTAGGGTCAGACGAGGAGGAAAGGGCAGGGTAAGGCCAAAAAGAAATATGTCTGTTTTTGGTTACCCGACCGAGTCTAAATAAATTGTGCGAGTCTAAAAACAATTTCAGCAAATTCCACGAAATCATGACCAAGACCCCATTTTATGGCAATAAAAACAACATGAATTCCAGGCAAGCACCTGAAAGGTGCATGGACCTCTCAGCCCGATTTTTTTGTCAAGTAGGATATGGTTTGTGTGATTTATGTACGATACCATAGATAATAAACTTCACATCTGTGTGCTGGGATTACAGCATGCATGAAAGTGTAGCTTTATCAATGGCAAGGGAAGATTATGCAAATGCACAAGTGTGATAACAGGTTATTGACATAGACACAGTGATTGACATATAGGCCAACCCTTATCATTTTTGGGGGGGGGAGCTGTGATTCAAAATTGAGCCAGGCTATTAAGTGGGCTCTCCTAATCTTATGTGTTTGTCATTTTCTTCTTTCATCTTCCGCTTCCGCTCACTTTTTGTTTCCATCGGATAACTTTTAAATGACTTTGTCAATCAACTTCAAATTTATGGTGGACATTGATCCTGCCTAGGATAAGACACCTATTGTTTTTCAGCGGATGTGCGAAACTGGGAACTAGTGGATTTTTATCGACAAATCTTGTTACATGTATATGCAAATTTCCCATTTGTTCAATCTTTTCCGTCGGATAGCTTCTGAATGCCTTCGTCAATCAACTTCTCATTTGTGGTTTATATTGCTCCTGTCTAGGGGAAAACACCTGTTGTTATTAACCTCTGTCCGAAACTGGATACTTGTGTTTTATCTACGTTTGTTATTATATGCAAATCTCCTAACATGCAAAGTTCCCTTTTGTTCAATCTTTTTCGTCGGACAGCTTCTGAATGCCTTCGTGAATCAACTTTAATTTGTTGTTCCTATTGCTTCTGTCTAGGGGAAGAAACCTATTGCTTTTAAGCTCTGTCCGAGACTGGATATTTGTGTTTTATCTACATTTTCTGTTATATACAAATTTTCTATCTGGACCGTGCATACATGGTGAGTGGCTGTCTCTGTTTGGGTTCCAATTCCATATTCTCATTTGCATACATAGCACATCAGTGATTGGTTCACAGTTATGACTGTCAAAATAGTCTGACACCATTTGCAACTAAAGTAACTAAACACCCTATGTTTGACCCTAGGGGTCAAATATTTGACCCGAAAGATCAACTAGATACATATAGAAATGCTGAAGAAATTGACCTGCTCTGCATCTGGTTCAGACAGTACAAGAGTTCTTACACCACAAGAAAGAGTTTTGAAGTTTCTGTGTTTTTAATGTTCATGTATAGTTTCAAGGTTAACTGCAAAGTTTTTTCGATATGCAATACATGTATCTTCTTCGTAAGTTGCGATGCTGTTGAAAAAGTCACCTGACGAGTTATTTTGAATTTGAGGAGCGTAGTTTGCTCTAAATTTGCAAATATAAATCTGCTGTTCGAAATCAAAATGAAAAAAGCCATCGCTTATCTTTCCCTGATTTACCAACATTTGGTGCTGTTCGTAACGTCAGTTGTGCTTTAGGCGAACGTCAGAAAACTGTCAAAGTTGAGAGAAAATATGTCGGAAATGGAAAGAGACGAATCGACCGAATGTTTGATTACTCTTTCAGTTTAGAGTACTGGTACAGGAACATCCACAGAGTCTAGCAGCGACAGTGATGTAAACGATAATGTGGATGTGCAAACTGAAGAAGTCGCTTTTCCATATCAACATGATACGCTGCATGGTACATGTACTTGCAGTTGCAATGGTCAGTTACATACACATTTTGATCAAGATCAGATTTCCGTTTGTATACAACTAGCTGGTTTCTCAGCATCGAGATCTAACTTGAATTTAAGGTTTTTGTTTGAAAAATATCAGCTTCATTAGGTCTACCATCACATATTAACATCACATATCCTTTGGAGTTCATAAACGAGTATCAGGTGTCCATAAAGGATATGTGATATTTGGGAAAAACATCTTTGCCTGTGACAGTAATAAAGCATATTTGTCCTGTTTGGGCACGGCACGAAACGTCACATGCAGTTGCCTGGCATGTTTGATACTGGATGGTAGATGTCTGCATGTATATTCAATAAATTATGAAAATTATGACCTCTTTTTCTATGTCATAGAGGTCAGCGTATGGTAGAAAATTAAAACTGTAGTAACTCGGCTTGACATCAAAGGTAATGACTTTATCTGAGTCAAAATGAAAGAGAAAAACATTTAGGAAATAAATCTATTTCAATAAAAAAAATTTATTGAAAATATATGCAGACATGTACCATCCAATATCCCACAGAGATAGAGATCATTAATGATTTTGCATAAATTAAAGATGTCTGCCTATCCTTTCCGTCTTCAGAGGAACTGCTGTGATTATTCATTGCGAGTCTCTTAATACATCGATGTTTTATATCAAGTTTCATATAGAACACTTAAATGGTATCAGAGATATACATCATTAAAAATTTTGCATAAATTAAAGATGGCCGCCAAGATTTCCGCCCAATCAGGGGCACTGGTTGGTTATTCCTTTAAAGTTTCTTGATGTATCGATAATCTATACCAAGTTTCACACTGAACAGCGAAATGGTTTCCGAGATACACAAGATTCATGGTTTCGCATAAATTAAAGAGGGGGCCGCCAAAGTTTCTACCCAGTCGGGTCCAGATTCAATAGGGTTCTGGGTCACGAGCATATGGATGTGCATGGCAAGTTGTATCGATAACCAAGTTTCACAATGAACAGCGAAATGGTTTCCGAGATACACAAGTTTCATGGTTTCGCATAAATTAAAGATGGCCGCTAAAGTTTCCACCCAATCGGGCCCAGATTCAATAGGGTTCTGTGTCACGAGCATATGGATGTGCACAGGAAGTTTGGTGTGCCAAGTGTAAGTCGTTCTAAAGATATCTTGGTAACGAGAAAGCTGTGATGGTTTCGCATAAATTAAAGATGGCCGCCAAAGTTTCCAACCAATGGGGTCCAGATTCAATAGGCTTGTGGTTGACCACCCAACAATCCTGCATACCAAATTTGGAGTCTCTAGAAGCAATGGTTTGGTTTCTAGACCGGTCACAAGAATTGTTGACGAATTTTCCGTGACGTTGCCATGGAAACAGCAAAATTCATCACAAATTTTCCAAATTCGATAGGCTTGTGGCTGACCACCCAACAATCCTGCATACCAAATTTGAAATCTCTAGAAGAAACGGTTTGGCTTTTAGACCGGTCACAAGAATTGTTGACGACTGACGACCAGACGACCGGACGACCGGACGTACTTGCTGACGACAAGACCCCACAGAGGGGTAACAAACTCCATAAAATGTATGAAAATGTGTCAAATTCAACCCACAATCCAGAGAAAACGTATAAAATGATTTTCTTGTTTATGCATGTTAAATTGTTTCCCATCCAACAGACATTTTAAAATGGTGACAAAAACAGGGAGTCGACTTACTCGTTTTTTGAAAAATTTTATCACCATGAAGGAATCATAATTTTCGCTCCCCGAAAAAGTGCGGATTTTGGCCTGCCAGATTCTGGACATGATGAACTCTGTAGTGGCGGGTAGGTGCGATCAACAAGCAATTGTTATATCCTCATTGGAGAAATGGTTACGTCCAGCAGGGTGACACTATATGGGCCATTTTCATGAAAATGGCCATATATATCAGTTAGTAGAAAGAGAAGAAGAATTACCATGCTCTCAAAAATGGGCGACCGTCCTTATGAAATTATGGAGGGGCCACTTTGTGTGAAACCGTGGCAAGTATGGACTGCACCCTAAGTGTAAATTTTATTTCAGAAAATGGGAAATTTCACTTTGACAATATTCTTTTAAATTTTCATGAAATATTTATGATGATTCATAGTTGGGAATTTTCGCCATTTAGGTTACACCTCAAGACCCTATCCATATCTGTTTATGGGCCTTCTTATGGTAAGTTTACAAAATCCAGTGGTGGTCAAATCATTTACATCATAATTTCCCGGTATTCAGAAATGGTTTCTTCCCATTCTACTTCCAAAATATTCATGGTATGTTGCAAGCGTTTTCCCTGATCTTCATAAATCTACATAAATCTACATATTAGGCCTACATATTACATACCAATATAATATTTGTGTTGACCACATCACCGCAGCAGAATTGACTGCATCACCGCAGAGGAATACATTGTATATCCAATCACATGACCCAGAGAGGTCACTAGGCATCAAGATGATCTTTTACCACTGCTTGCTTTTTTACTACTACTTACCACATTCATAGTATTTGCCACTTCCAGTTGCAGTGTGCAGAGTAGATGTATCTACCTCCCCATTCATTAATTGGTATCTGGCAGTATCCCTAACCTGATTGAATTAAAATTTAAGGTATACAAGCTGAGTAGCTAGCAGGTCCTCCGCCAAGTAGCCTGTTTGAGAGCATACAGCATATACGCTTTCAATATCTCCTTAAATATAACTTGGAAGTGGATATGTGTATGTGGAAAGAGACGTTTATCTGGAATTGTTAAGACAATTTGAGGAGGTTTGGGAAGCTGTAATGGGTAGTGTAACACTGGAATGTAAGTCTGTAGTTGTATATGGATTTGTGGATGGTGAGGTTTATAAATCGATGGGTGGAATAGATCAAGATATCGCATTCACAACACAGATGGGTACAATATGGGTGAGTGAAATCCAATATGGTCAATGGCAGCCATTTTGGATTATGTACCTCAGTGAAAATCAATACCAATGGCCGTCTGACTGACGTGAAGAACCTTCCCAAGTTTGAAGTTGATTGATTGAATTGTTCCCAAGATATCGCGTTCACAAGATCTGGGACGGATGGAATCCAATATGGTCAATGGCAGCCATCTTGGATTACGCACCTCAGTGAAAATCAATACCAATGGCCGTCTAACTGATGTGAAGCACCTTCTCAAGTTTGAAGTCGATTGGTTGAATTGTTCTCGAGATATCGCATTCACAAGATGTGGGACGGACAGAATCCAATATGGTCGATGGCGGCCATCTTGGATTACGTACAGGGCTCTCAAGGAGCAAAATGAAGGCGAGTGATTCGTCACTCGCCTGCATTTAAGCTCAGGCGAGTGAGGCGAGTGCTTTTATCACTCGCCTGAGAAATCCCTGAGGCGAGTGAATTGCTAAAATTACTTCTATAAGTACATTACAGAATATGTGGGTCTCACATATGCACGGTTCAGAACGGTGTTGTAGTCTTCTTTAATTCGGAACACTGATGTAGGTTCCTCTCCCCTTTTAGGTACGTCGATAGTTCTATCGGCTTTCCTTTCGGATTCGACATCGTGCAATTTTCCGCTAACAGCCGCTAACAGTGACAAAATTGTCAGGAACGAAAAGGCGTGCTTGACACCCACCGGAATTGCGTGAGAGCAATAAAAAGCATGGACTTGATCGTGGGACGAAAGTCCGCTTAACAGCGAGAGAAATTCAAAATCGGAAACTAATGTTTAAAACAGAGTGATGTTATGTTAACAAAATCGGAAACTATGTTTATAAAACGGCGTGATGCCATGTTGGTTAGAGCCGTGGTGCTTGACGGATTTTATATTTGTGGAAATCATAACCCACGTCTCAAAACGTGTCTGTATGGAAATACAAGGGAGGCAACCAGTCCACCCATAACGGATCTGTAATTTCGTTCCGACACAGGGTTATACTTTTTGCACAAACACATGAAGCTTAAATGGCGGGAAGCCTTCCGAAATTACTGAACAACAGGATCTTTACGAAGCCAAGAATTTTACGACAGCTGAAGATGACATTAAACTTTATTCTGACCTATGAAACATGCCAATGATGAACAACAAGATATTTTGGAAGCCAAGAACTTGACAGCAACAGCTGAAGATGTCATTAAATTTTATTCTGACCGACGAAAACAGGCGAGTGGTGAACCACTCGCCATTTTTTTATTTCAGGCGAGCAAGAGGCGCGCGCGAGTGATCGCTCGCCTTTCCTTGAGAGCCCTGACGTACCTCAGTGAGATTCAATACCAATGGCCGTCTAACTGATGTGAAGCACCTTCTCAAGTTTGAAGTCGATTGGTCGAATTGTTCTCAAGATATCGCGTTCACAAGATGTGGGACGGACGGACGGCTAGCATTCCCAAGTCCTAGCTCCCACCATTTCGTGGCGGAGGACAAAAATTGGTTATTTGCCATTTTACATGAATGTGAAAAGGGCTTGTAGACCGAGATAAACTGAACAATACTTTTCTGTTCCACAATAATCCACGAGTTATTGTTTTGTCCAGTCAAACTCACAACCAAGACTGGCTGGTAGCATATATATGAAAACAACATTTTGCTAAATATTATATCAGCTAACCAAATATTTTTATTCATGTACTTGAATTCTGTCAGACTACATTGCAAAGATCATGCATTATCTGTAATTTCTTTCTTCAGCAGAATTATATAAGAATGGAGAGATGTCAATTTTCATGATAATTTAATACAGAGGACAGGCACTCCTGGTAAATTAGAATTTGACAATTACCACTCAAAGGTGAAAAAATACAAAGGTTTTGAAATTCTCCAATTTACATATTTAATATAGGTTGAAGAAATAGAAATAGAAATACCAGAATATCTACTTCACTTTGATTAATTTGAATTATCTTGTCTGCTAGAATCTTTTTAAAAGTTGGTACCCCTAGCCCAGCTGAATTCAGATTTGCAAAACGTCGTCGCTTATCTTTCATTGATTGTGACGTCATGTCAGACCAGCCGGCCAGAGACTGAACGTTACAAGTACTGATGACCGGCCAGTTGGTCTGATGTGACGCCACAAACCAGCATCAAACAAGGGTAGATAAGCTATGTGGATTTCATTTCTGAAATCGACCGGGCTTGAGCAACTTCGAAGCACTTTTCAAAAGCTACCACTGTACCAGGAGACAAAATACTTCAAATAAAACCAAATAAAGTAGTTAAGTTAATATTTCCATCATTAAATGGGCCATGAAGAATATAAAAAGGAAAATATGAAAACCTTTGCATTTCACCTTTAATAACTTGGTTTTAAAGGAACAAGTAAATTACTGGCAAGGCAGAAATAAAAGTATCTCCATAAAGTTTCTCCTTACATTGAACTGAAAAATGTGATAGCCGGCCCACTCTCTCGGAGCTTCAAAATTCAATATTATAAAATTATCTCAATATACTTGTACAACAAATACAAATACATGAATTCTCTAATTTTCAAGCAATCATCTTAACATTTCAAAATCTAATCCGCATTTGCATCTATGTTTTATAGGCCAGAAACTATAGTATGTTAACTTTCCTGTTACCCTACCTAGCTGCCATCCAAAGTATTTTATGGGAGTTTTGGTAACATGAAACAACGGGAAAATTGGTCATTTCTGTTCACGTGTCTCTTAAAGTCAATAAAATAAATTTGTAAAAAAAAAATGAAATAAATAAATAAAAAAAATTGAAAAAATAAAAAAAAACATAATGTTTCGACCTACTATAATTTGGGTGGTTTAACTTACTCTTTGCCCCATGATGGCGCCATTTGACGCCCCTTTCTAAACCATATAGGCTTTTCTAGGCCACCCCATAGACCGTATTTGTGATCACCTGTAAATTGTTGGGTACAAATCTATTGGAGGGCTGGAGCCAGAAGTTTATTAATTTTTTTTATTACTTTCATAGTGACCAATAATTTAGCATGTTTAAAATTTCCTGAAATAAAATATTATTGAGGGAGGTTAATTGATTAATTTATTACATAAGGCGTCAAATGGCATCATCATGGACTAGGAAGGGGCATCAAATGGCGTCACCATGGGGCAATGGTAGTAAGCCTTCATGGAGCATAGAGTTAAATCAGAATTTGAACAAAACTTGTTTTTGCTTTAAAAAACAGTTCAGTTTGTACAATAGAATAAAGCACAGGCCCAAATTAGGAAGTTGTTTGTTTGGGGCAACATAAACTTGCTACAGATCACCGTAGGCCATTTTTTTCTAATTTTATTTTATTTATTTATTTATTGTTTTTTTTCAATTGTGATAACATACCTGGTGACAACATTGTTTCATGAGAGTAGAGAGAGAGATCAGATGTGCCAAAATAGGGAAAATATTACCATTTTTATGGATCCTGTCTTTAATACAAACATGTAGTTTCTTAGTTCTGAGAACCCCAACATCTCGCCTTGCGGGGTCATCCGCCGAAGCTGCAGCAGTATTGAAAGCATAAATATAGAGCAAACAATAACGTCTGGAATAGATGATGTGGTACAGACAATAATGTCTGGAATAGATTATCTGGTACAGACAATAACATCAGTCCCATGTTGGATTACTGCCAGATAGGTCAATCCCGTGTAGGATGGATAGGTCAGTGTCGTGGGATCACTGCATAGGGCAGTCCAGTGAGAGATTACTGCTGGATTGTTATGCGAGATTACTGCTGAATAGGCAAGTCCTGTGTAGGATTACTGCTGGATGGGCCAGTCCCGTGTGTTATTTATGCTGGATACACCAGTCCCATGTGGGATTACTGCTGGATAGTCCAGTCCCAAGTAGGATTACTGCTGGATAGGCCAGTCCCGTCTGAGATTACTGCTGGATAGGCGAGTCTTGTATGGGATTACTGCTGGATAGGTCAGTCTCATAAGGGATTACTGCTGCATAGGCAGTCCAGTGTTGGATTACTGCTGCATACGGCAAGCCCGTTTGGGGTTACTGTTGGGGAGGCCAGTCTTGTGTGGGATTACTGCTGGATAGGCTAACCCTGTGTGAGATTACAGCGGGATAGGTCAGTCCCATGTAGGATTATGGCTGCATAGGTCAGCGCCGTGTGGGATTACTGCTGCATATTGCAGTCCAGTGCGAGATTACTTCTGGATAGGTCAATCCCGTGTGAGATTACTGCTGTATAGGCCAGTGCTGTTTGGGATTACTGCTCCCATGTGGGATTACTGCTGGATAGGCCAGTCCGGTCTGGGATTACTGCTGGATAGTTGAGTCCCATATGGGATTACTGCTGGATAGGTCAGTTTCTTGTGTCATTACTGCTGGATAGGCCAGTGCCACTTTGGATTACTGCCGGATAGATCAGTCCCGTGTGGGGTTACTGCTGGATAGGTCTGACCAGGAAAACATGAAACATGTCCACCAAGCTTTATAATTATCCCACGAAAGGTTCAGCAAACTTTCCATGTACAGATCTACATGTAAATTTTTCGTAAGAAGTACAGAAATTCACATTTAATGTCATATTTCTTAAATAGCACATGCACATCCTCGAATCACAATGAACTTGGGTAGCAAACTGTGTCAAACTCATCCAATGAAAGCTGACAGCTTCAGCATACTTTCCATGTACAGGTGTACATGTATGCACATTATCATTGGCAGATTACTAAGACAAAACCCTCAAAATTTGAACAAAAATGAATATTTCATCTCCTAAAGAGCACAGGAACATCGTTTAATCATATGAAATATGTGTATCAAGTTTCATAATCATCCCATGACAGCTGACAACTGTAGCAAACCTTCTAAGTACTGATGTGCATGTATACATGTAGAGGCCTAAATGTACAGCCTCTACATGTACAATTCGGCTAAACAGAAAACTCATTTGCCATAATTTTGTACCAAAATTAATATTTCATCTCAAAAATAGCACAGTTACATCCTCTAACCATAAGAAACATGTGTACCAAGTTCCATAATCATCCAATGACAGCTGACAACTGCAGCCAACTTTCTACATACAGATGTACATGTGCACTTCAGCTACATGTAAACGCAAAACTCAATCATTTGCCATAATTTGGAGAAAAATTAATATTTCATCTCAAAAATAGCACAGGTACATCCTCTAATAATAAGAAACCTGTGTACCAAGTATCATAATCATCCAATGACAGCTGACAACTGCAGCAAATTACAACTTCTAAGTACAGTCTGTACAGATGTACATGTGCAGCACATGTACATCTGTACTTAGAAAGTTTGATGCAGTGCACTTCAGCTAAACGCAAAACTCTATCATAAGGATTTTAACATTGGAGCACCCCAGCCTCCCCAGGGGCAGTACTTCCAGGTGGAATACCCACCCCCCATATTTTTTTTATTATTATATTTTTTATAAATTTTTTAGATTTTTTTTTAATTTGCTAAACCAAAAACCTTATCATTTCCAGGCCGGGGACATAAAGATGACATGGTCATGGGATACACCCTCCCAGGTAATGGGATGTCCCTAAGTCTTGAGGTAGCAGGCGAAGGACGTGCAAGTAGGCAGTCTCCACTATAATTAGGATTCCTGCAGTAGCAATTATTACTGGTAGATGTATGCACTTAATAAATATTGTATAGCACATGTATAATTATTAGAATTAGGTATAGGGATATGAGTATTGGTTTTGTAATAGTATATTTTGATAACAGTTTGTGTATTCCATATTAACTCTGGAAGTTCACATTCATGACATTGGTGTTAGACAAGTTTCGACAACTGTTGCAAGACAAAGAGCCACTGCCTGTTGTGGTTAAATTGTGCCTTCCTTGTCATTCCAGATATATATAATCTTTTTGTTTATTTAGGTAAGTGTCCCTACTGCTAATTGAGCTGTCCAGTCCTACTGTTAATTGAGATATGTCAATGTTAAATGAACAGGATAACTGGCATGCCAGACATTGGAATATTACTTGAACAATTTTTAAAATTAGTATAATTTGTGATTGTTAGGAATCTCTACCTGTGGAACTCGCTATATAAAACTCTAATAGGTATAAATATTGTACAGGATGAAAATAAGTCTCTAAACTTTTAGAATTCATCTTGGCATGCGACAAAGCAGCGCCAAGGCAGCTAATAGATGTAAGATAGGTAACCCTTGTTCATGTACATGTCGATTGCTACTATACATTCAGTTTCTGTAATATAGAAGTGCTGTATAATTGTGTCTATATTGGAATTAATTAAAGTCAAAGTTAGTTAAGTGAACTTAACTAGATAAGGGTATTATATAAAGCTAGATTGTGTATATACTTAACGTGGACTACGTGATTGGCCTCGACATTGCTGATTCCTGTGGCTATAAATTGAGGGGATGGAGTAGGTGATCACAAGAACTGACATTCAGTGTTGCAAGTACTGGAGAAATTTCAAGGAAAATAGGGGGCTTTTGGTCATAGTAGAGGATGCCTACCATATTATATGTCAATTTGGATATATTGTATTCCGACATTAGACTTAGAAATAGATATGGAATTTGGCAGGGAAATGACCTTATCCACCCGAAGAAGCCAGACCGGAAAAAGGTAAATTTAACCATTTGCCATTCTGTTTGAGATGAATTTAATTTTTTTTTATTATAAAACCTGAGTTTTGGGAGTGTGGTTGGCAACCGCATCGCCTTGAGTGTCCACCCTTCTCCTATTCTTCACGACCTCATCCACTCCCCCCCCCCCTGGCAAATCAACATAAATTAGCAATGATTTAGTCAATGTGACCCGAGTGTGAAAATTCAGGTTACTTTTCATAAACATGACCAAATCTCTGCCAGGTTAAATCTGACTGATTAAGCTCGGATGTCTGCAAAATGAAATCAGGGAGTACCAAATCACTCCTGCACATCCTGGCTGACACATCGCCCCCTCCGCCCCCCCTCCCTCCTCCTCCTATTTACTTTATGGATTCCCATGCACATAGCAAGTAACTGGGAATTGATGAGAAGACGATGTGACAAGTAATTCAATACATGTATACTGAATTATTAATATTTTTAAACGTGAAAGCTTGTATCTTGTAGCCAGATGACATTTAACTTGGAAATGTGACTAGCATATATGGTACAAATTTAACCAGGAGTAGCTATGAGTATAATGAGGTCCAGCAACTTAGGAGGGCCCCCCCTAAAAAAAAATAATAATAAAACACCAACAACTATTATTTACTAGGGAGTTCAGGCCTTTTTTTTCTTTTGTAAGAATGGTGCCAACTGCAGTACAGTATGAGAGGGAATACTTCACAGATCTCAAAACTTTTTACGGAATCAAAATCGGTTAAATATTAGCCGATATAGAGCAAATTCAAGATATCAATTCAGGGGTCATTATTAGAATATGGGCTACATGTTAACCCATAGGACCTGAACAAATAAGAATGACCCGTTTTTTGCAAAAATGGACACAAATTTATCACATATTTGATGTTAAATTTCGAAGTTCTTGATCGATTGCGTTGAAATTTTCTGGACAACATATAATTAACGTACCGATTGTAATGACAGAGGAAAATTTTTGGTAATTTGCGTTTTATTGGATTAATTTGCATAAAATTTGCATATTTATTAGCTAATTAACTATTAATTGTGACAACATAACACCAATAATAGGTAAATAACATGAATTTGGTACAAAATCTGATAAGTTTATTCACCAACATCCGTGTTGTGCTCAATATCACATTTTCATAACTAATTAAGAGATATTTGATCAATTTCTGTAACAAATCAAACTAATTTGCATATCTGAATGCTAATTAGCATAAATATAAGTTAATTTTCATAATTGGTCGAATATATTGGTGTATGGTATCAAATTAAAGCTCTCAAATTGCACATGAACATAGAAGGCAAAATTTCACTGATTAACATATTATTAACCGAATTATATGCTGATTAGCACATTTTTAGACTAATTAGCATAATTAAAGGTTAATTTTGCTAAATGGACAAATATAGTCGTGTGTGGTATCAAATTACAGCTCTCACATTGCACATTAACATAAAAGACAAAATTTCACTGATTGACATGTCATTAACCTAATCATATGCTAATTAGCACATTTTTTTAGAGTAATTAGCATAATTAAAAGTTAATTCTCAGAATTGGACAAATATAGTCTTGTGTGGTATCAAATTACAGCTCTTAAATTGCACATTAACATGAAATACACAAAATTTCACTGATTGGCATATTCTTAACCTAATTATATGCTAATTAGCACATTTTAAAAACTAATTAGCATAATTAAAGGTTAATTTTGAGAACTGGACAAATAGTCGTGTGTGGTACCAAATTACAGCTCTCAAATTGCACATTAACATAAAAGACAATATTTCACTTCTTAACAGTTTATTAGCCTAATTATATGCTAATTAGCACATTTTTAGACTAATTAGTATAATTGAAGGTAAATTTTGATAATTGGACAAATTAGTCGTGTGTGGTATCAATTTACAGCTGCCGAATCGCACATTAACATAAAAGACAATATTTCGCTCATTGACAAGTTATTGACCTAATTATATGCTAATTAGCACATTTTTGGCCTAATTAGGTTAATTTTGATAATTGGAAAACTGTAATCATGTGTGGTATCAAATTACAGCTCTCAAATTGTACATTAACATAGAAGATGAAATTTCACTGATTGACATGTTATTAATCTAATTATATGCTAATTAGCACATTTCTAGCCTAAGGATCATAATTAAAGGTTAATTTTGATAATTGGTCAAATACAGCCGTGTTTGGTATCAAATTACAGCTCTCAAATTGTACATTAACATAAAAGACAAAATTTCACTTATTCATGTATTATTAACCTAATTATAGGATAATTAGCATATTATTTTTTTTGGCTAATTAACATAATTATCAGGTTAATGTTGACAATTAAACAGATACAGCCGTGTCTGGTATCAAAGTATAGCTCTCAAATGGTACATTAATATAGAACACAAACTTTCAGTTATTCATGTGTTATTAACCTAATTATAATTTATAGGCTTATTGGCAAATTTTTAGGCTAATTAGCATAATTCTAGGTGAATTTGGATAATTAGTGAAATACATATGTCTGTGGTATCAAATTAAAGGGATTTCAGTCACGTGACTTGCTGACCAAGAAAAATCTGCCGCATGGAAAAATACAGAGAAAGGTTGACTTTGAAGGATGAGCTAATTGGTCTACAATACCAGCCAATGAAGGGATGGCATTCAAGTGTGAGGTGCTACCTTCGGGAGCTTTGTATACTTTGAAGAATGCCTAGTTTATGCCGAGAAAAAGCTGTAGGACAAACTCTTCCACATTCAGGATGGAAAAGACATGGGGGCATCTCTTAAGTCAAAAAAAAATATGGATACCAATAAGTTAATTCAACACAATCAGAGGGGGAAAATATATAACACAATGCCTGGTGTTTAATTCGCTCAATTATGAAAATATTTGGGATGGTTATAAGGTCACAAAGGCTGATCGGCAAGCCTAATAATAAAATGGCTGGTTTTCGTCCTGGGGTATTCATCTTCTCTCATAGATGGTTTTGGCTCTCAAGAGGTGAGCTTTGGAGTGTCGAAATGAAATATCATGCATGAAAGAATTTTTTGGGGGAAACTAACATGACCAATACAGGGGTCCCAGCCAACTTTGGTGAAGAATGAAATAAAGAAATTTCATCACCAAAAAAAAATATGGCTACACAGGGGTCGAAATTTACACCTGTCTACCTGTCCCAGACAGGTATTTTTTGCAAGAGACAGGTAGAAAAATAAAGTACCTGTCTCTGGTGACAGGTAGCCAAATATTTCTTTTTGATGTTCAATCTTTAAATTTGGTCATGTCACTTCAAAGAAGATGCTAGTTATTGCATGGAAACACATAATGATCTAAATAATAGTAATTCTAAATAAATGCGTCAGATCCGTCGTTCATTAGGCAGCCGTCGTCCATGAAGAGTTTCCAAAGGTCCAAAATCCAAAGGCCCAATCTAGGCCCATAGGCTTAGTTAACAACTTTGCCATTGTAATTCGACATTGCAGGTCATTTTCAACGATGGCGTGTTCTGTTCAGGTAGTCTTTTGTGGAGACGGGTAGAAATTATATTTACCTGTCACCCTAGACAGGTAAATTTTTCGAAACATTTCGACCCCTGCTACATATTATTGTGCAAGGATTTTCAAATTTCACATCTCTCTGGATGATTTTTTTTTGTGTTTTTCTCTCTGTGTTTTTCACATAGCCACTCACAAATATAGTTCGATATCATGTTTTTGTTTTTATTTTTTTTTTTACTGAAAAAAAAAAGGAAATATAGGAATTTCATTGAAAAATGTGAGTTTCATAGGGTCCTATTAAAATAAAGGAAAAACAGGAGAACTGGGACACCTGGTGAAAACACCTCGATGATCTTTGCACAGATACTTGAAGATGCCATTATTAAAAACCGTAGGACCCCAAGCCTGAAAATTGTTACAATGTATGACAAGATAATACACTTTGGGCTAACCGAACACAAGATTTCATTTGACACTCCAAACCACATCCCAAGGGGCCAAAACACCACTAGACCACTCCAGGTCTTGCAAGAAGCAAAAAAAAGGCAGACCATATTCAGGTAAGCACCTTGTCTCTTGTTTCTATTTTTTTTTATTTTTAATATCAGGATATTAATATGCATGTAGAGCATATTAGTCATAAATATTTAACCATACTGCTGTTCAGGAAGGACCACCTAATGTTATTGTATGCAAGATGAGCCAATTGAAAAGCCAGGATGGATGGTGGTCATTCATTTTACAAATAAAGGGTACAATTATTATTATGTATCCAGTGAATGAAGCTGTTACCTGCTGTATTTATAGTGTATTGGAGCATCGAAGAATGATACATATCATTCTGGTATGTACAGTGAATTAGTAGGCTGAAAGTTGTATCTATTCAGGCTGATCTATTCATGCCCCTGCCATGTATGGCAGGAAATATTGGTAATTTAATGAAAGCCACGTACACCATTGCCACAAGGAGACAAGATGACAGGAGTGACACTAGTAGCTAATGTGAAAGCTAAATTCATAGTATTCACAAATATAGACATATGGATAATAACCCTGGTACCAATGAGAGCTACATATATATGCATTCGACATCCATTTATCTCCCTTACAATGAAGACTGATCAATTAATTATAATCACACCTTCAGATCAGCAAATTATACTATTTGATTGTAATCTGAATCATTTTATTGGCATTCCCTAACTGTGTCTCAACCTTTATAAGCTTGGCAGAAGCTTCTGAATACTTAGTTCTGAATAAATCAACCTGTTTGGCATCAGATAAATTACGATTCAGTGTCTCATCTAGTTGGTGGGATAGTGATCCTACTTCGATTAGGATGACAATCTCATAGGATGCTTCTAGCTTTAATCTCTTCTGCTTTGGATTTGTCACTATCAGTAATTTCATCTAGTTTTCTGTTCAAGGACTTTCCTTTTTTGTACTAAAGATTGGGCCAACTGTCTTTCCCTGTTAGTGCTAGTATGCTCTAGTATGCGCTGCAAATTTTCTTCAGCACTTTCTGAATTTGGAAGTTTATGGGCACTGGGAAAACCTGAGCTAAATATTCTTCCTTCTGCTGGGATTTGTTCCGTTTTAACTTCAGTACTCTTTGATAGATAATTCTGAATTTGTTATACAAAATTTTCACTGTACGACCGAACTGTGTGCAGGTTTGAAACTCGGGATGCTTCTGTGCAAATGATTGAACTATTTCTGACATCGGTTTAGACTTATTCTCAATGTAGTGAATGTATGCTTCTTGGATTTTTGCCAAGTGAATTTAACTTTATCAGGGGTTAAAATATATCCAATTTGTTGATGGACAAGTAACCATTACTTTATCGAGTGAATAATACAAAAACAACAAGTTCAACAACAACAAAAAATCTACAACTTACAAGATCTATTTATATACCACTTGTTTCTTCATGACTTGCTCAAAACAAATAATTCTAGTCAACAACAACTGTCGGGTTTTCTCTAAAGAGGAACAACAACAACCAACTTCATTGACAAAGAGAAAAATGCTGTTGTATTGACTATTATCTGCTCACAACTTAAGCAAGTAATCCTTGTCAACAATAACAACACTAATTTAATTCAACAACAAGAAAATCGTAATTATAGTCTAAGACCAGCTATTTTATTCCCATTGAAACAAATTTTTGAGCTGGATGAATTATTGAAATTCACGCGAAATTCTAGTTAATTTCAACAGTAATAATCTAAGAAAACAACAATTATTATAAGCGCAGCGAAATATAAACTGATCAGAGGAAATATCAAAAGGTGGGTGTGGCGGTCACAACAGTGGGCTAATGCCACGTGTGTATCTAAAGTACCCGGATGTCGGCCAATCCGGCGTGACCTGGTTTGAGGGTGAGTACAAAATTGATTTTCCGCGAGAAACTACGCCCAGTTCTTATCGAATAAGTATGAAAACTTGAAGAATAAAACCTCAGCTACAAAACCTGGGGCGAGACTTTTTTTTAGGAACGAGATATATGGCGTAGAAAAATACCGGAACTATTGGAAAAGGTAGAAAATATCGAAAAATTCACTCCGACGAAAAGTTCAACCCACCGTTAGCTTGCGCACGGCCTGAAATATGCCGTTAAATCAAAATTTAGGCTGACTGACAATTAACTTATAACGGAAAGACATACAGCGCCACCCTATGTTTCGGGGGAAGCCCTGAAAAACGGGTCCGTAACTCTTCTTGTGTTGTCGCGCACTCTCAGCCGACGCATTTTCTCGAACAACACGAAAAGTTTAGCATGGATTGTCACACAAATTTACGCAAGTATTTTTAAGTATTTTATTTCTAACGGAGCCAAAAATCAGTCGACAGTTCTCAGTAAAATCGGAAATATACGACTTGGAAGTCAGAAAAGGGGCCTCAACCTAGGCTTTTCCAACAATTCAGGGGCCGTGGTCACGTGACCTTAACTCCCTAATTATTGTGCGGTTTTGAAGGTTTATTTGGAATATATAAAAAAGTACTTCTTGAAATGACATGAAAACTGACACGATGATTGCTGAGCTCGTCGGCTAACATTATGAATTCCATCGATGATGTCACTCCCTTCTGCACGTGCGAGAGCTATTTTTAACTCGACTCTTCAGCTCAGTTCCCGTCGTGGACAGTATCAGTTATGACACCCATCGTGAACAAGAATTTGACGTTGAAGTACAATGTATTTTCAAGTTTTGTGCACGACAATCGTTAGTTGGAGTTCTGTCGCTTAAGATGATATGATCATTGTTCAATTTCTATACGTATTTACTGAAGAGCGATATCCGGAAGACAAGGTGGTAGATCGAATTTCGCACTTTGCCACAACACGAGAAATTTCTAATTTTGATGAAAACAAAAATGTTAGATTGAAATTTTTCGACTTTCGTGGCTACCTATAATTCTGTATTTTGCATAACAATTAGAAATGATCTCCCCTTTGTTCTGACATATTATTGGCACAACACGCACGCACGAGATGCGTGTCCGATAACTGACCTGTCCGATAACTGTTCCGACACCCGTACCGCCGTTGTTGTTGCAACGGGTTTTACAACAAGAAATCATGTAGAATCTATAACTGGACTACCCTTTGTATATAATTGATGCTGTTTAATTGTTCGGGTTCTACATAAACCAGTACGATAAAGAAACTTACCTAAATGTATGATCTGTTCATAAATACAATGAAAATATCCGATACATGACACAATATGTTGTATGTTGCAAAACCCACGAAATGGTGGTCCACGTGGGGTATCATTAAATTCCTAACTTATAAATGAATGTGAAAATGGATTTGATCCTGAAAGTAAGGCCTCACCAAGGCTTGTTTCCCTCTGCGGACATTTCCCCATGGATCTTCTCCTGTGCACATTTCCTCTATTAGAAATTTCCCTAGTCCTATATATTTTTTATAATTTGACGGTACTGTTTAAAATATTGACAAAAATAATTTGGAGGATACATTTTCTTATTTTTTTATTTATTTTTCTTCTTATTTTCAATAAAGTTAATTTGGCATGATTTTCTTCTTCTGGGTTCCTATATATTTTAATAAAAATTGTTTTTGTCAATATTTGGGGGG